>PVIA01003462.1:0-167925 GCA_004024845.1 Tonatia bakeri | reverse complement strand
GGCAGGTTAATAAAATACTGTTTCTGTTTTGACAAGACAGAAACTCCTCCAGAAGCTAGGCAATCTTTTATGCTATTGCATTCCTTCCAAATAGCAGGAGGAACAATTGCAATACTTTCTGATAAATGGGTTATAAAGCACAAAATCAATCAGATTGAGAAGAGTCTGTTTTACAACACCCATTCCTCCTTTCATAAATGTTATCAGAAAATATTCCAACAGTAAGAGTCAAAAGCAGAAAGCACAGTATATAACAATTATGTTATTAAGTTTTGAGATATTTGCAGTTCTTTATAAATTTGCTAGAAGTCTAATTTTTTTAAAAACCATGCTTCCCAAAACATCTTTTAAAACACTAAACTTTTAATAATTGTGATTTCAAAGATATGAGTAGAAATACTATGGGTTTTATAAATGAAAACATAATAAAAAGCCCCCAAAACATTTATTAAATAAAAAGGAAAAGCTTATTCCTACAATTTTGCAGAGCAAGGTCAAAGCTTTTGGAATATCGGTATATTAGGAATGCAAAAAAATTGATTGATGTCCTAAAATTCATCTCCCAAATGCCCCATAATCAGTTCAGAGACTTTAGGCTCTCTTCTATAAAAATAAACAAATATAAACAAGCTCTTCAGATAATAATTTTTAGAACCTTTCTCATGTTTAATTCAGTCAAAACATAGTGCCCTTGTAGCTAGTACATCAAATGCCATTAAGCTGGAGTTAAAAATCTATGTTTTTAAATTTGTTTTATTTGAAATTGATCTTAGCTTCTGTGAGGAGCTATAGCCATACATTTGAAAATCATTAGGAAGTAGAACCCATCTTTCAGAAAGATACTAATCAATGTTGGGCCTCAACAGAAGGATCAAGTTGTATTTCCTTTATGTTGCCCTTGTACTTATGAATCCAAATATATTTTCTTTTATTTTGAAAATATTACCCATGATACTTGTTACATCTTTTTCACAATGAATTCTAACACAGTCAGTGTCATTATTTATTTCAACAGCTTTTCCCACTTGGTGTTGTGGTCTACTCTTGTCATTACTGAGCTTCACTTTTTTTATAATTTTAAATTTTAATTCAGATTCCACTTCCATGTATGTGAGCTGGTCCTTGTCTGTATACAGTGAAGTGTTTTAGACAAGCATAATTTGTGTTCTTGAGTCTGTCAACAGCCTTGAACAGCAGTGGTCCCTCTAGCTACCCCTTCTCAAGGGCCAACTCACTTACTGGCCACACCAAATAACAGCTTCTTATCAAAACCATTCTGTGCATAAAACTTAAAATTAGCTTGGTAATTTCAATAAAGTCACATCCCCTCCATATCTGAGCAATTTGTGGCACAGCATTTTCAAAAGCTTCATTGTAGTTAAGAAAATCTTAAGCTATCCTCAAAGCATGAAGCCTGTTTTAATGTTCCAGAATGATTAAATTATTCAGACAGGATTTATAGTGCATGTGAGAGGGGATAAAAGAGAAAAACTAGCACTCGGTAAAGTTTCACCAGTGGTGTTTTGGTACACACGGATTCAAATTTATCTAGCTACACTACTCTAAGTTGCTACCCAGGGTACCGTGCAGCTTTCAAACTACATAAAAACTAATTTTTTCATTATGTTTTTTTAAAAAAACACATACAATATATTGGCCTGCAGTACTCAATATGATCTAGTATTATGCAACATTAAAAGAGCCAGAGGCTCCCTATAGCAGAGTTTCTTAAATGCTAATATGCATGAAAGTTACTGCAGGTTAATAGTTAATCAAGACATCCAGATTCCGTAGTTCATGATAGGGTCCAGAAATCTGCATTTTTAAAAGACACTGGAAAACCTAGCCCTGGTGTCATTAAAAGACTAAACACTTGGAGTGAGGCACACTGCATTCTTCCTGTGCCAGGTCCAATCTCTTCTTCCACTTTCCTCCTGGCCATTCCTCTGGCTCCCCACCTTCTCCTCCCAGCACCGGTTACACTTTCAACACACGTACAGTTGATGCTCAGAACACAAAAATGTGATGTTTTTGGCTTTTCCAAGCCTTCCCCTGTTCCCTTTCCTCTTCTACCATTTCTTATCTGGTGCCTTTATGCTCATCCTTTAGGAGCAAATGGCATGTTACACACATATATCCCTGATCCAATCAGGCTACTAATTGTAAATATATTTTACTATGTGCATATAACACTCTGCATGTGACACAAATTGCACTACTTTCTAGTTATGATCTCATCCTCCTATATGGCCCTCCCTATCTACAGTTCATGATGTGGTTAAACAAATTCATTTTATTTCTCCTTCTAAGTACTGGGCCTGAAACATAATAAGTGTGTAATAATTATTTATTGAGCAAAAACCTGAATGTAACTGTGGTGGTCCTTTATCCACTGTGTCCAACCACTCTCAACTCTTAGTTTCCATCATATGTAGTTAATATCATGTATTAAGTCAGAATCATAAGAATTATGCATTCAAGCTATCAAAGATCTATATGAGGTGGGTCCCCCCAAAATTAGAATTTTTAAAAAAATATGTAGCTATTCTTACATGTTTAAACTTCAGTCACCTTCAAAGTACTCTCCATTTGATGTGATATACCTACTGAGATGTTTTTCCCACGGCTCAAAACAGTTTATGAACTCGTCAATTTTACTGTCTTTTAGTCTTCTGCCACTTTTTGTTTCGTCTCTTCCACATCAGCAAAACATTTCCCTGTGAGGACTTTTTTCATCCAGGAAACAAAAAGTAGTTGCTTGGGATGAGATCGGGTGGACAGGGAGGGTGGGACACTGGGGTCCTGCTGTTTTTGGTCAAAAACTGCTGAACAATGAGCGCGGTCTGGGCAGGTGAGCTTGTAAATCACCCATCAAGAAATGGGCAAACACACTGAGCCAATCGCAGCCTCTCACAACAATGCCAGCTGGTACACTGATACAGATGGGTTCCTGAATGCTCACCTAGTAGGGGAAGCCTGTACTACAAGGGGCCTGCCCTACAGAAAATAATTCAATTTTTTATGGCTCTCCCCTCATTTATGGTTTCTTTGTTAAATCATCATGCTTACTACAAATTTAATTACATTTAACTTGTTTAAGGGGATGCCTTGCATTTTATTCCATTTTAGTGTCACATATGCCCACCAATTTTTTTTATTTTATTTATTTTTAAATAAAAGAGAAGAGATGGGAAGGAGAAAGAGAGGGAGAGAAACACTGATGTGTGAAACACTGATTGATTGCCTGTTGCATGCCATCAACCGGGGACCTGGCATGGAACACAGACATGAGCCCTGATGGGGAATCAAACTGGCAATATTGTGGTTTATGGGATGATGCCCAACCTGCTAAGCCACAACAATCAGAGCTACAGTTTTTTTTTTCTTTCTACCTGATTTAATTTTTTTTAATGTAATGAAAAATAGTCCTTGGGAAAAAAGTATAATGATGAATTAATGCTGTGATTCACAATTCAAATGCTCAATCTAATTGGTTTTATACTCTTTTTCATCACGAAGGGCATGTTTACAATCTTTTTAATCAGGAAGGGCTAGGTCCCCTGAACTAGTCTAGACAGAAAAGCAAGCAGACTATTAGAAAATTTTTGCATAAAAAATGATAGGGTTTGGGGGTATCCCCTGACTACTGCAACTTGTTGAAAGGGTTATAAAAGGACTGTAAGAAATTTCCACCAGCAGGAATGATTTTTAAATGTCTGGAAACAGAAGCTTCTGCCCTGTGCTATTATTAATCCCACTATCCCCAAACTTTCAGTAAAGCTCTGATGTATACAGCAACAGCAGGTGAATGGCATCCTGGGAGAATGAAGGAGAATGGCTTGCCTTCTCTGCTCCAACAACGTGAGAGTAAAGAAAGGGTTAGGGTTAGTCTTCTCGGAGAGGAAGAGCAGGCAGATGTCAAATGTCAGCACAGGTTAGAACCTGGAGCCTGAAGTGATAAGACAAACATCAATGCTCTGGGAAGACTTAAAAATAGCGGGGGTGGGTCCTGAGTTCATTACAGGAAATTGGGTGAGGACTTGATGCATTTTATTTGGATAGTAAAAGAAAGCGTGAGCCCAGAAGAGGGGAGTCTTCGTAACAGCAAACTTACATACTGATGCGGTTGTGTGATGCACACACCCCCTGACCAAGCCTTTGTTTCTAATTCTGGCTTTGCCACGTACCGCCTGGATTTTGGACAAGGTATTAAACTTCTCTGTGTACCTCCTTCCTCTTTCATAAGTCATCAACAGTAATAGATACCACTTTATGGAGTCAACATAGGGGTTATATCAATTAACCTTCTTAAGGACCTTGAATACTATCAGATGATATATTAGTTTTTCTTAGTGAATAAAAGAAAAAATACAGAGTCCTGAAGGAAATGCTAATGTTCTATTAGATGTTCTTCCCTGTTGTACATTTACAAGGCTGTTCTGACACCCTTGTGGTCACAAAGCTAACGAAGTTATCCTTGGGACATTTACATATAAAATCTGTAGAATAAAATGTTGTGGTTGTAGTACTTAACATGAAGTGCTTTTATTTCTTCATAAAATAGTCCCACTATGTGGCCTCACATTTTGAGGGAAGAAAAATGTAAAAATCAGCTTGTAGACTCTGGGACAGGGGAAGGTTTTCCTTGTGTCTTCAGGGCCTGGAAGCAGGGCCCCTGAGGGGTGAGCGCTCACTGGCTCAGAAACTCCTCTCCCTTTGGAATGGCGCATGCAGGAGGCAGTGCCTCTGCGGGAGCATGTTCTGAATCCCAGTTATCATTTGGTATTTCTTGGTCGTTCCCACTCAGCTGTGAGCCTCTTGGGAGCAGGAATGATTTTTATCCCCACCCTGCACTGCAATGTGGGCCCACAGCCGGCACTCCACAAATGTATGGCTGACCTGCTTTGTCCGCAGATCTTTTTATCAATACCAGTGCTCACTCACCCAATGGGAAGTCCCAGTACAGGTTTTAGTATATCCTGCTAAGCAGAGAATCTGCAGGGGGAAATTGATAGTAGATAGCGTTAGGTGTTTTATTTTTCTCCCTCTGAGAGGAAATGATCAGGAAGTCAGTTTAGTATATAGTATGGTGTTTAATTGTCTGTGGGAAGGTATCATAAGCATTTCATTAATTAGAGTGTCTAAAAGTCTAAACCCTTCTCAATTCCCTTCCTGTCTCCCCAGACAAGCACGCAGGACTTCAGTTATCTTCCTCTGTGGTACCACCCTGCCCCTTCCTTTGATCTGTCTCTTCCCTAATCCTTTCAAATGCCACCTGTTCCACAATACTTCCCCAAACAGAGATCAAAACGCTGCCTCAGTGTCATCTTGACATTCTCTAGCATTTGATTTTAGCATTCCTCCTTTTACTCATCTGTTAATCTCACCTCTCTCTCCTCCCTTCTCTTCTCTCCTTTCTCTCTACACACACACACACACACACACACACACACACACACACACACACACACAGGTCTGGGTCTTACTTATCGGAAAAATCCAACATCTCCCAGAATGTTTCACACAGGAATACTCTCAGAAAAAAAAAAAAAAAGGTTTTATGAGTTAACAATTTAAGCCAAGTGGAGATTTATTTTTTATTTAAATGAACATTTATATATTCGTGGCAGCTCCTTGTAGGGAAAAATTTGAGCACATTTTAAAGAACTACTGACTCTTCTATACCATAGCATCATGTTCTATGATGACCATCATTTTATACTAAAAGTCTTACAGAAGTTGAGAAGGAAGAAAATGGAAGGGGAAGGGAAGGAAAGATAAAGAAGGGGGGAAAGAGAACAAAGATACATAAAAGCTCCCCTCTTTCATGGAAATAAAATTATATTTCTGATATCCTCTATAATTTGAAAATGCAAGTTATCCCTGTGCTGTGAACATACAATTGAAATTGTCAGCAAAAAAAAGTTAAATATCCAGGCACTTCTATGATTTACTAATTCCAATTCATTTCCTAGTTTCAATCCAACGTTAAAGTACTTTCAGTTCATATAATGACCAATTTATCGAGACTGACAATACCAAAATATCCAGATCAATGAAGGAAAAAAAATTACTAAGTTTAACTCCTTCACTTGTTGCTTTCCCATACAATGCAAAATGTTTGAAACCACACGTGAAGTCTGAATTCCGTTCTTCATGCAGGTCAAGTGCAGTGATATCTACAGAGGTTCAGTCACAAGTTAAAAGGTACAGTGTCTACTATAATTAATTTAGAATGTCATTGTCTGGCTTGTGCAATCAGCAAGGAAATACTAGTCTGAGACACCTGTCTTGTAGATGGATGGATTTTATTTTGCTGTTTCTAAGTCAGTGCAGGAATGGGAAGGGCCAATGCAAATGTGTACTCTTACCATGGTGATGTCAGGGCTGCATTTGGTTTTCATGAGAATATTAATGCCCACTTCTCTCCTGACTCAGTCAACAAATAGTAATTGAGTACCTACTATGGGCAGGTGCTACATCCTCGTCGATCAAAAAGCCTCATGGAGAGATATGAAAATAATTGTTAAAAATATTTTAAAAAAACACAATAAAACCAAAAAGGAGTCATGGCTACCTTTCTCTCTGGTGGTATTTCCTGTGCTCACTTGGCAATAGAGGGGCTTTTTAAGAAGCTTATAAAATCGCACCCAAATGAAGCTTCTTTCTCCCTCTTTTCATAAGGACAGATGACCTCTTCTGCTGCCGCTGAAGGGTTTTTAATATATCCTCACATAATAGGAGCCATAACCCATGCTAGGAAGCAAGATGTAAATAGTGGGTACCGTATTTTTCAGACCATAAGACACACCTAGGTTTTAGAGAAAAATAGGAAAAAAATTGAAGCAGAAAATGTGGTAAAATAATTAATAACATAAATAACATAATATTTCACCAATCTAAATGTAAACAGAACTCAACAGTAGCGTTAGCAACCATTATTCCTCCCACATTGAGGGGGGGGTGCATCTTATAGTCCAAAAAAGACAGTTACTGGATCTATTTCATTAGAGTAGAAGTTAAGAGCAGATAATGAGCCATAAAATTATGTTCATTTACTTGGGTCACCAAAATGCTTTTGCAGAATATTATAAATATCCTTTGGGAGGAGGCACGATCCAGAATCCTTTGTGATTCAAAATGCCACAGCTCCAAATGGCGGACTACTTTGGTCTTGTGACAAGTCCTGGCATCTAGCATAGTGTATTACTTCAGTCAGCTGTGAATGTGTAGGCATGAATCCAGTAAATGTAAAAATTAAGTTAATTTTTTAAAAAACCTTCAGTCTCATATTCATCATATTAAATATCACCCAAGTTAATCAATCTAATTAGGGTTAACATGTGCTCAGCACACTAGTCATGCCTACACGTCACAATCAGAACTCATTGAGATACAGAAATAACTCTCATCCTCCTTCGGGACACCCTCTCAAGATTTGTTCGGCTCTTGCAAGTGTCAAATTTGTGTAAGAAATACCAAAAGATGTGGACATGAGCTGTCCTACCAAGTTGTCTTTTTTGTATGCTTTTGCTATAGGAGAGTAAAGGGAGGTTATAGTTTTTTTTCATTTTTTAAAAAAATCCTCTTCATTTCATCATAGAAGGAAATATTTTGGCAATTTCATGTCAGGCCAGTTCATTTTTCAGAGCTGTCTGTGGTCTGGGAGAGAGAATCATGGCTGGAGCCGCTCTCAGGGGCTGAAGCACACACAGCCCCAGAAGTTATTTCACGTTCCACAGTTTAACACCCTCAAGTGGGCAACATCGCAGAAACTGACAAAAAATGAGGCTCTGAGCATTCACAGTTATTGACCAGAGATCAGGGGAGACCATACAATGATCAGGGATCAGGAGCTGGAGGTGCGGCGGCCACCAACGTTTCCGGTTGATGATCATTGACTTTTTTTTCATTAGATAGAATAGACTGTGTTCTTTTTTCAGTAAGATTTTATTTTCTTTGATCTTCCATCACAAGCTCTCTGATTCTTATCTCCCACCCCTGACTATCCTATGCTAATATTAGCATTGTCTTTGATTCTTTCTGATGTAATCTTGTGAAATTTTATTACCTTGGCACCATGGCCACCATCCTGGTCCACACAGTGATCTCCTGCATCATCGTAATGGACTTGACACTGAACTCTCCAATTCTAATCCAGGCAGAGCATTAATAGATTAATAACCGTCAAACACTGCTACGCACATTCCGTCCTCAAAATACAGAATGCTTCCCTATTGCCAGGGAGCAAACTAAAGTGATTTCCTGGCATTTAAAGCTTTGTATCTAGGGCACCCCACTGTATCATTCAGCAAATGCCACAGGCGATTGTAGGTCCATCAGATCAGTCACTTTCACAGTCTGTATGTACAAATACCAGTTTATGACCCAATTCTCCCTAGAAGCCTGTTCCAGTCTAACTCCCCAGCAGTGATCCTCCCTTTATTCTAGATTCATTCAGTGCCAAAAAAACAAACAAACAAAAACAACTGACATAGGTAATATTTGGAGGCCTTAGCAAGGCAGGCTCAAGAGGAGTGGCCAATAGCGTCAGAATTCAGATTTACAAAAGGTGTATTAATCATCAAATTCCACGCAGGACTCTTGCCTTCAAACACATACACAAGCAGTTACATCTCTTCCCATCAGACAGTCTCAGGGCCTCAGTAGATTGTCGATCTTTCGGTGATGATGGGTGGCCTCGAAAGGAAACTTTAGCTGTAGTTCTGATGGAAACATTGCTTCTACAGACACTTAACAGAGAATCCAGAGATAATGAATAACCCCCTTCTTGGACCTAACTTGCCACTTAGAAAAATCACCTTTTTGGGGGTTTTAATGAACCTCACCTCTGGTTCCATTGTGCCATTTCAGCTCTTAACATCTCAGCAAAATACTAATTCCTTCGCTAGCCCTTCTGTGATGTATACAATGAGGTTTTTCTTAGTCAGTGGAAGATCATTAAAAAGCAGGGCTGCTGAAATCTTTATTCTGAATGAAGTTCCCACTTTAAATTAGTGTCTGTTCACTGCCCTTTGATTGGGCCTTAAGCATTTATTCACAGTTCTACCATGGAGCACTTACTCTGATTTGTCTGGAAACTGAAATCGTATCCTGATGCACTTAATACTACTTTTTCTGCAATCACTTTAAGCATTCAGAATGGTTTCTGTGTGTTCTGAAAGAACCATGTTTGGTCTCAGTGTTGTTTGCTGGGTGGTTGGAATGCGTATTTTATGTACCATCAACACGTGACTGTGTGTGGTTTCCGGGGTCACTGATACACAGCTCGGTCCTCCAGCCAAAGCACACACATTCTAATGGTGATGCAGGGACACACCATCCCCATCTTTCCTGGTCCGCGTTCCAAGCACAGCTGTCAAGTTTCCTGACGTTTTTGTAATTACTGTACAGGACTGCACAAGATGATTTTTTTTTTAATTGAAGCTCTGTCATTTGAAAGTAATCGTTTGTTAGGCCTTGTAAAGCCAATGGCGTATTCAGTAGTTAATCAATGTGTGCTGTTTTATCCCGACACCTACTTTCACTTCACAATAATGGATTGATTGAATCCTCCTTGTTAGAAAACGCCACTGCAATGACTGCATGTGTTTTCAAAGATATAGAACAACTATTAAGTTATGTTTATTAAACACTTCCTATTTTATTGCTTGTATTAGGAGTCGTCCAGATGGTAAAGGTTTCTCCATAAACAGTGAGTTAATGATTACCAAAAAGCAACTGGACTTTTGATTTTTTCTTATGATCTGGAATTCTTTTCACTTTTGACAAGGGTAATTCATTTCCCTGACATTCCAATTTTTTAAAATTATCTTCAAAGAGGTAGAAATAACAGGAGATATTAAGGCATATTATATGATTTTTCTAAATTCTGTAACAGTAAAATATTAAGTGACACATATAAAATAATGTTAAATAGTCTGGTAATTGCTATGTATGTGTTTGAGAATTTGGAATGAGAAGTAGGTGGTAGCAAACCATTCACTTACCAGATAAGGGAACTGGCTCAGAGATGAAATGGCTTGTATCATTTCATTTAGCTCCTGCTGCATGCTACCAGCTGATACTGTAGCTTTGTGTGAAACATGAAAAAGTACACGCCGATCCGTGCCAGAGCCACCAACCACAGAGCAACACCCCAGGCGAATGGAGCACCCACTTGCCCCTTGGCCAGGCACCTGCAGGCGATGCTCCAACTGCACAGCGGTGCACACACGAAGTGTGTGAGGTGGTAAATGGCAGAGTCTGAACTCAAACACGGGTCCCCGAGGAGAAGAAAGAGAAATGCAGGATCCAAACGAAGCAGAATTCACACAGGAGTTTGGTCTAATATTTAAATAGCAGGTATTTCCATTCTGGACTACAGTAAAAGGTGGAAGACTCCACAGTTCATTAAACAAAGCCATCAATTCTCAATAACAAAGCCTGACAAAGATAGTGTTACAAAAGAGAAGCCATCACTGTGACAGAATACCACACCCTGTGCACACCCCCCACCCTGCCCCCGAGTGCTCAACCCATAAATAAGATGTGTTGACATCTCCTAGTTCTCTAGGCTTCCAGGCAATGAATTCTCCCGTGGAGAAGATTCAGGCCACCCCAGCACAAAACTCAACCCCACAGGGCTCACTGAGCCCGTGCTCTCCACCTGCAGGTGCAGACCTACTCTCCCACTCAGAGGGGACCCTAGATCTGGAGGACCTGGATCAGGAGGAAGCTGAGACGCTGTGGGCCTTGCTCACAGGCACTTAATTCTTAACAATGACAGCATGGATCAGATGTTAGAAGGTGTGGGGAGTAAGGTTTGACTATTGATCGCCAGTGGAGTAAGAGAATCATCCCATGCCACTCACTGCCTCTGCATTTTAAAGTTTCCCTACTCATCCAGCATCTGTGGCTCTAAACCACCAAAAACTTCAAGAATCTGGTCAAGTCCAAGCCTGCTCCACTAACGTGTCACACCCCTGTGTCTCTCTTTCACAAACCCGCCAAGTTTTAGTTTAAAGTAAGAGTAATCAGTATCATGGGGAAAATGTAAAATAAAATAAAAGAGAAGATAAATATATGGGTGTGTATGTGTTAGTAACAAGTTACTTATAGTTAATGTAGTTAATTCATAACTGGACTGAACATGACACAAAATAAACACTACATTGACAGCAAATATTTATTCCAGGGTGGGTAAGGATGGCTAAATAAAAATTGATATCACAATCAATGATGTCAACCACTTAAAGGAGAAAAGCCACAGAATCACACATCAATAAGTGTAAAGTAGGCATTTGGTAAAATGCCAGCATTGTAAATTATTAAAACTCTAACTTAGGAATAAAGGACTCTAATTAAACATGACAGACTATTCTCAAAAACAAACAAGAAGCATAATTCTAAATGCTGAAATGTTAAGACCATTTCCTTTAAGTCAATAACAAAACAGTAATGCCTATCATCACTATTCAAAGTTATTTTGAATCGTCTGGTCAGGTGAATTAGAAAAGATGAAGTATCACGTGATTTTTATAACTAAAATTCCCTAAGAAGCTCAGGTCAGAAACTAAGGGGGTATGTGGAAGTTGCCTTTACAGATTTAAAAGCACTTAATAGAGAAGGTGGGCCCTTATGTGAAAGAGTTTCCTAGATCTGGAAATAAAATAGAGAAACCGAATATATCTCAGTTTGATAAACGCTTTCTGAAAATGAAACGGGCTTCCTTGAAAAGTGGCGAGTGCCCTGTCAGGGGACTCGTTTAAAGAACTGGCCTGTGATACTGGAGAGAGTAAAGGATGCCGCGACCTCGCAAGTTCCTGACACCTTTACCACTCATTGTTAAGTTTAATTTGAATGCTTCTTCAATGATATAACAACTCACTCAATTATGCTCAAATGTTGGTTGATGTCAAGTTCACACATGGGTGGCTAACAAACTCATGAGCTCAAATGACATCTTTTCCTCATTGTCCATTTCCACAGCTCATTTGTCTTTGCACTTGTAGTTCAACCTTCCCATTTATTAATATGGAAAACTGTGCAGGGGAATCCCGCACAAAAAAATGTTCACCTTGCACACGTGGGCGTGGACAAATTCCACTTAGCAATATTTCTAACCTACCATGGGGATGTGACTTCTATATAATATTCATTATGTGATGCCTTTAACGGAATGCTAAGTAACAAATAATCTAATTGGAGGACTGTAAGTCACAGATAAGTTAAAATGAAGAAAAAATATTGAGAAGCCTTGAAAGCATTTTGTGACATGAAGCAACTTAATGCCTCCCAAATGTTATGCTACAGTAAGTTATATGATTCTGCCAGATGCTTCTCTTTAGGAGAATTTTATTGTACCAGAGAGAGTAATTTCTTTTAATGAGAATATTTTTGAATAATATTTGTTCTTGAAACCACCGCTTTCTTTGTTTCACATCTAATGAGAATAATTTCCTTTGATTCATGGGCATTTTTATTCTTCTGCTGGCTCAATCAAAATACCAATTAACTACATGCACACTATGAAAATAAAGTGGGGACCTTCCACTTCAGTTTCAGAAAATGTGCATCAGTTGCAGAAAGCATGAGATTTGAATTTCAGGGAATCCACAGGTGACGAATGACAAGCAAAGCCCGTGGTTAATGTCCCGGTTTTGTGTCATCTCTGGATGGCTAGCTAATGTAAAATTTGAACAGTGAAGAAAATGAAAACCACTCAGGAATGTATGTCTCGGTCATCATAAAATCTAAGCAATATACAGATATTAATCTCAATGCAGAGCATGGAATGTTAGGTCCTGGTTCTCATAAAAACTTACATGAAATGTTTAGCGATGCAAATCATGTGAACAGAAAAACAATGACTCTGTTGAGAGAGGGTATACATTTAGAAAAACACCATCGCTTAAAATCTGGAAAGGAAAACTGAGGAGGAATTTGCCTCTAAGAGCAGTAAGTACACTAAATATAACTCAAAACAGAAAAATAGAACTACTTCTCAGATAGGTAGTCACAGAGGCGTTGTGTGGAACACTAATACAAGGTACAAATCGCTACTAGGAAATCAATGCTTTAAATAGAATAATCACCCAGGCAGAGAGACTCTTCACAGAGGTGAACCCGTGATTTCACAGGAAGCTTCTGAGCACTCCCCCTCCGGCTGAAACAGGAGCTAAGCAATCAGCATATGATTAGAAACATCTGATCTTTCTGAGTATGATTAACCTGCCTGATGTGTACTCCAATTTTATTAAATGTCACCAAATATTATAGAAAGCCATAGAGTCACACTATATTATGGAACACTGTTTTATACAGTGTGCTATTATTGCATTAAACCATCCCTGATTTTAAGACATGAGTCCATAAAAAGTAAATAAGGTGTCTAGATATCTTTTTCATCAAATTACAGTGATTATATATAATCAGTTCCTGGTTCACAGTAAGTGCAAGAAAATCTATCTGTATCGGTGATGATTCACAGTGTCATTGCTGCAGCAATATCCTGGCATCAACGACTTCAATGGCTTCCTATTATTTAACACAAAATAAAAATCAGTTTTAAAATCAGGAGAAAGAAAAAACATGATAAAAGTAAGCATCACATACACATATATTTGTAGAGACAAATACAGGTATATTCATAATGTAGATGAGTATACAGTGGTAAAATAACAAATTAAGATAACAAATGTCAACTAATGCTTGACTTGAAAAACCTTCCATTTCCGTGTGAAAACTAAGCCTGGCAGAATTTTAGGAATCTTATGCGACCCCACATACGGGCCTTTAATATCTCTGTGGTCTTAAATCCGACACTGTATAACTAGGCTGACCTACACTAGGGAGAATAAAGTCAAGAGCTTTCACTTCCTTGCCGAAAAAAATCAGACCTTTGGCCACTGGAGGATTCGGATTAAGAGGAGTCTGGCAGGCTGGCTGTACTGCACAGTCCACTTCTAGTTTCCTTTCATGTTCCCACCCACTTAGGAGCTCCAGCCAATCTGTATTTGGGAAGTCATTTAAAGGAGTAAACTAGCTACAGCAGCAATTTTCAATCAGTGTGCCACAAGAATTTCTAAAGTATGCAGTACCTGACTATTTAGTCAGGGGCACTGACCTCTTTTCCCTTAGATTGTCAAATTAAAAAAAAAAAATGACAACAGCCAAGACAACAAGAGCTGCTCAGCATGAATGAATCAAAATAGTATGTACATTTTTGTCAGGCTGGTAAAAAAATATATATCTTTGGTGTGTTGCAGAATTTTAGTAATTGCTTTGTGCGTGCCATGAGAGGAAAAGGATGAATATCACTGAGCTAGGGTCATGACATCACAAGTGACATGTTTTGGAGACAAAGAGTCCCAGGAGGAGCAGTGAAGGGAAGAGGCGGTGGTGATATGGGGACAGCAATACGGGAATGATGGGCATGAGAGGCCAGGTCACAGCTGGTGAGAGTCCACATGGACCAACACGGGAATGCCCAGGATAACCACACTAGACATGGAGGAAGACAACCTCAAAAGATAGAAGTGAAATCAGGAACAAGACTTGATTTCCAATTGCCTTCAGGGGCTGAGAGAGACTGATTATTCAGATATTTTAAAAATTTCTTTCCATACCCCTAATGTCATTGCCAACTACTGCCCCCATTCTCTGCAACCCTTTGTATCAAAATTACTTGAGATTAACACATAATCATTCCCTGCAATTCTCTTTCCCATTTCTCTATAAAACTCACTTAGATTGGGCCTTTGCCTCCCCAGTTCTACCAAAATGAATCCTGTAAACTTCCTTGGTGACTTCCATTTGGCTGCCAAATCACTGAGGGGCTTCAGTCCCCATCACAGCTGACATATCAGTGGCATTGGACAGTTGTCCCCTCGCTCCCCCGTCATGTGTTTGCTTTACTTGAGCTCCCGGACACTGCACTTTCTGGGCTTCCCTCCTGCTTCACTGGCCAGTGCTTCTCAGGCCCCTTCCTGTTTCCCCTCTTCCTCTGCTGCTCTGAGAGATCTCAGGGCCAGGGCTCAGGCCTCCTCTTCTCTCTCCCTGGACTCAGTTTCGGTGATCTCATCCAGTCTCATAGCTTTAAAGACTTGATGTGAGCCAAGGACTCTCAGTTGCATGTCTCCAGTCTAGGCCTCTCTCCTGGATTCCAGACATGGCCAGACTATATTAAAAGCGACAGCACAGTGAAATTTCTAACACGTAGGCCTGTGTCAATTGATTGCTCACACACTTCTGATTGCTCTCCACTTCAAAGTAAAAACCACATTCATAAAAAGTCCCACAAGGCCCTGTAGGAGCTGACCCCTTACTACTTTTCCCATGTTCTCTCTTAATACTCTCCCCTCTCTCACTCCACCCCAACTACGCTTGCCTCCTTATTATTCTTCAAATGCAGCAAGTACATTCTTTATTTATAGCCTTTCCCTTTCTATTTGCTCTACCAAAATGTCTCTTCCCCAGATGTCCCCATAGCTAACTTCTTTTCTGAATCTTGGTACAAATGTCAGCTTCCCAATCAGGTTTTATTTAGCAGGTCTACTTAAAAGAAAAACCCACCCTCCACCCAACTCTCTCTAACCCTACCTATGATGCTTTATTTTTTTTTTCATTCTCCACAGATAAAGGTGGCACGTGTCACAGTGTACCGTACAAATGGCTTATTTATCATGGCAATGCAATAAGCCAAATTTTCAGGGAGGGATTCCAGGAACTCTGTGACAAAGGGTTAAGGAGCCCCCTACTCCCGACTTGAGGGGCTACGACTAAATTCAATCCTATGGAAACCCACAGGCCCGGTGGATTCTTCTCCCAAAAAATAGGGCCTAAAACTCCCCAACACTTGCACCTGCCAGGTGCTGGCTCTCCTAGACGACAACTTCAAACTGCCACCCAGATTGTCTGGGTGCTCACGTGGTCCCTCTGGTAGCAAACAAAGCTGTTCACATGCTCTCACGGTGAGAGGGAAGAACGATATAGGGTGACATCCCTGCCCTGGAACACAGACCCAGTTCATGACCCCCAGTAGTCCCTGCCAGACTATGGAAGCTTTGGAGGACCTATGCTTCTCTGGCTCACCTTGACTTACAATGGGTCTCAACAAAGCCTATTCTTTATCCTGTACTATGTGAGGATATAGAATGTGGCCCCTGTTCCCCACACAAGAATTATTTCTCTTGTTCATTTCCTTTTTTCTCAATGGAATGCAAGCTCCACAAGGACAGGCAACTTTGTTGTATTGTAAGTGACAGACCAGTGCCTAGTACATAGTGGGGAATCAATAAATATTTTGTTAAAGAATCAAAGATGACTCAAGACTTTTTTGGTTGCAGGGGTAGGTAGATGATGCTGTCATTAAATAAAAGAGACACTAAAAAAGGAAAAGGTTTAAGAAGGAATAGTGACCTTACAGTTTCTGACTCAGTTTTTATATTCCTTAGAAACAGTGCCTTCTGAGAAATATTGCAATTGATTCTTCCTCTCAAATAAAACTACTTGAAGTTATTGAGCTAAAATTCCTAGTGATCTGATTGACAAAAAAGCCATATCCTTCCCGCATATAATAGTTACCTATGGCTGCATAACAAAATACCCCATAATTTAGGGGCTGAAAACAACAAATATTTACTATTATACAGTTTCTGCTGTTCAGTAATCCGACAGCAACTTAGCTTAGCAGTCTCAACTGAGACTCTTCCAAAAGGCCGCGATCTCGTGGTCCTCCAGGTTTGTCGTTATCTCAAAGCTCCAAATGGGTAAACATCTGCCTCCCAGTTTAGTCATATTGCGAGTAGAGGCCTCAAAGAATCTGCTTCCATGCTCACTTATGTGAGTCTGTCCACCAGGCTGCCTCACAAAGGACTGAATATGCAAATAAACAATAAGCAGGCTACCTATAAAAATAAAACTCTGACCCACACACCATAGTCACTGTAGCAACTGGCCCACAACAGCCAGAACTATCTGCTTCCCTCATTTTTGCCCCCTATTTCCAATTTAGAACCAAGCAGAGAAAGCCAAATATGCTCCCTGAACCAGTGACGTACGATGCCCCATGTGCAGTCAGTCTGCCTCCAACTATCCCATGCCCACAGCCCCCGATAAGGCCGTACCTGAAGCCTTCCCTATTTCCCCATTCTCTGCCTGCCTTTGAGTCTGCCACACTCAGGTAGCAGTGCCTGATTCCCTTGCTAGAGCAAGCTTTCATGAAGTGGCCCTCATTTGTTCTCATTGGGTGGCCTTCATCTCCTTCCACTTGCACAACATCGAAGCTGCCTTCCCACAACGCAAGAGGTATGAGAGATGAGACAACACCCAAGGTCGGAACCACAGTCTTCTTAAGCCAGATCTCTGAAGTGACATCCCATCCCTTCTGCCATTCTCTTTTATTTAATAAGTCAATAAGTCCAGCCCACACTCAATCATGGGACATTACATAAGGGTGTGAACACCAGAGTCAGGGATCACTGGAGGCCACATGCGAGCCTGCCTCCTCGTAGTCCTACCTAACTCTTTGATGAGTGCTAGATGCAAGTTTATTTTGGATTTAAGGATATCTTTTGATTGAGATTCCTTGGAAATCTCAAGGAACTACCCTTAAGACTAGTTCTGTTTTTATACATATTGTAACTTAACAGTGTTGAAATGAATGCTACATCACAGAACATAACTGAATGATATTCGTGAATATTCATAGGCACATTTGGGTGTTTGGCTTGGTGACATCTCAGCAGAACTACGCTATGTGACCATAAGCACCATCTGCCTAACATTAGTGTTCTGAGGCTGCCACTGCTCCCAGCTTCTGAGATCTAGCCAACATACGGGGCCCAGGAGCTCAACTGATTACTCATTGGCATTCGGGGTGTTAAAGGTGACTCTGAATGAGAATGGTGTGGGTTATCCTGTTCACAATTTTCCTGAAAGTTCTCTCCAAGCTCCGTATTGGCTCACCCCCTACACTTCACTCACTTTATCTCCTTCTGGTTTTTATATGCATTTGTATTTTTAATTACTATGCTAATGTAATGGCTTTATAAACCCATATGTATAAAGTATCAGCAATTAAAGGCCTATCACTTCACTTTTCTGGTTGACTGAGTCATTCATTCATTCTTATTTAACAAATGCGATGGATATACAGTGGATAGTTACTATGTAGAGCTTCTGACATAAAATTAAATAAACACTGATTACAAATAAAAACAATTGCTGTACCTGGTATAAAGGAAAATTGCACAGTGATATATTAACATTAAAAGTGAGGGGAGCCCTGGCCAGATGGCTAAGTTGGTTGGAGTGTTGTCCTGGTCCCCCAAAAGTTGTGGGTTCCATTCCCTGTCAGGACACATACCTAGGTTGTGGGGTCCATCCCCAGTCAGGGTACGTATGGGGGGCAACTGATCAATGTTTCTCCCTCTCTCCCCCTCCCTCCTTTCCTTTGTCTCAAAAATCAATAAGCATGTCCTCAGGTGAGGATTTAAAAAAAAAGTAAGTGGAACCATGAAGGAAGTTTTCGGGAAAACCAGAGAAGACATTTCTCTTCTGATAGAGTCATGCACTGAGATCAAAGATGCAAAGATCAGAAGGAAGGAGGATTAGCCAGTGTGAAGGCCCCAAAGTAGGAAGCAGCAACGAGAATGAAAGCGAAAGGGAATGCTGGGGGCCGGTGTGCTCTACACAGACAGCGGGGCCTGAAGCAAGACGTGCCAGGAGAGTGAGGCTGAGAACAGACCCCCAGAGCTCACGCTCCTTAGCGCATAATGACAGAGATTACTTAAGAGTAATTGCATTAGTCAGAAACAGTAATTAAACATGGGTCTCATTAAACATTATTCAGAGGCGATAATTAAATATAGTCAGATAGTGTAATTAAACATAAGCCGAGTCTAGTGATTCAAATAGTATTACACCAGAAAGGTCAATTTGGTTGGATAATTGGCTCAAAATTTTCAACTTTGGAATCAATTATCTGATTTAACCGGTCTGATTAATGAAATCTTGGAAATGAACAGATCTTTATAAAGAAGAAATATAAGCTTTTTCCCAAAAGTATATTCCTAAAAATGTATAATAAACCAATTAAAGGTTGAGAGTATATGCTCCCCTATGTTCATAGCAGCATTATTTACAGTAGCCAAGATCTGGAAGCAGCCCAAGTGCCCAGGAGTAAGATGAGTGGATAAAAAAACTATCGGACATTTGCACAATGGAACACTACTCAGCCATAAAAAGCTGGAAATCTTACCTTTTGTTACAGCATGGATGGGCCTGGAGAGTATTGTGCTAAGTGAAATAAGTTAGTCAGAGAAAGACAAGTACCATACATAGAATCTAATGATCAAAGTAAGCTAACAAGCAAAGTGGAAACAGTCTCGTGGATACAAAGAACAGACCAATAGCTGTCAAAGGGGCGGGGCTTGGGGCTGAGTGAGAAGGGTAAAGGGATTAAGCAAAGGAAAAAATAGACTCCTGGATAGGGACAGCAGTATGGTGATTGCCCGAGGGAAGCGGGTGGGCGAGGTAGAGGAGGGCAAAGGGGGATGAAAAAGTGGTGATGAAAGGAGACTTGACTTGGGGTGGTGAACACAAAATACAACATACAGATGATGTGTTGTAGAATTGTACACCTGAAACCTATATAATTTTATTAACTAATATCACCCCAATACATTCAATACAAATTAATTTAAAAAAGAGAGAACAAGAAATATGCTACAGATAAGATCACCACACCATTGTTTCATTCCTATCTATTAGTAGAATTCAGCTGAATTTTATCAATATTACCTAATCTGTAGAATGTCTACCCTTTAGGAAGAATTTAAGAAAAGCATGAGGTGGTTTAACCTTGTGATAGGTGGGAACCAAATCAAGCTTTTCTTTCAAATCTGATCTTTTCCCACCTCTTTCTATTGGCTTGCTCTATACCATCTCATCATCTACTTAAAGATATATTGAACATTTAAATGTTAAAAATATCTTGCAAAGACAGAAATTTCTCTAAGACAATAATATGTATCATGTTGCTTTCTAGAACATAAAAACAATGCCTTCCTCAATTTCATAAATAGCTTATTTAAAAACATACAGTGAAGGCATAGCCTATATTCTTATTCCTTTTTATACATAATACACTTCAAATTATACTCTTATATACATATTTAGCTTATATTTAGAAGGAATCATATTTTCTACCAATATGCATAACTGAACCTTTTCATAATGTTTACATATAATCTGGGACCTTTGATTTGTTGCTGCAAATACTTTTTTCCAAGTTTAAACCAACACTCTACCACTTGATTTTTTTTTTAATTTAACACATTTATTTTCACAGCATTTTTAGATTTACAGAAAGGTTGAACAAAAAGTACAAAGTTTGCAAATACTCCCTCATCCCCCACCAGCAGAAAAGTTTTACCTAATATTAACATCTCACATTAGTGTGGTACATTAGTTGCAATTAATGAGTCATTACTGATACATTACTAATGTCCATAGTTCACATTAGAGTTATTTTTTTATTTTGTAAATTTGACACGCATGTACTTTCAGCCAAATGATTAACATGTTTATTAGATACTTCAAATTCAAAATGTCCAAACCCAAGTTTAACATCTACAAACTCATTTCTCTACCAAAATGTCTAAATCTTCCTTTGATTTCCCTAATACAGGGTTTCTCAACCTCGATGATATGGGTTGGATAATTCTCTGTTGTGAGTTATGTGGTGTGGGTTGTGGAACACTGAGCAGCATCCTTGGCCTCTACCCATTAGATGTCAATAGCATTGTCAACCCACACCAAGTTGTGACAACCCGAAATATCTCCAGACTTTGTCAAATGTCCCTGGGGAGGAAAAATCACTTCCAGTAGAGATTCATTAGCCTAATCCTTTTCTTTCAGGTTAATAATACCACCGGCATCTACCTACTTTTGCAAGAAACTTTTCAGATCAACCTGGACTCCTCCCTTGCCTTTACTCCTTACATCTCTCAATTTAGAAGAGATGACTCTTCACCCTGGTGACCTTCCCAATACAAACCTTGATTATTTCCTGTCAGTTACAGTGGCCCACTAACTTGTCCCTACTCGCACTGTGGCCCCCTTAAACTACTTTCTCCAGCCAGTGTTACCTTTCAAAAATGCAAATTTGACACTATTATGACTTTGCTTAATATATTCAGTGATTTCCCAGTATATGCAGTGAGAAAAGTACAGGGATATTATACATATGGTATTTTACATACCTATACATACATATAATGTGTTTATATATACACATTCCTTCATTTATTTCTCATTCTAACCTTATGAGGCTAGAAGGCTCTTCTCCCCATTTTCTAGTGAAGAAACTGCAAGACATAATGGTTAAGCAACTTTTCCATGACCCAAAGCAGTCCGTAGTGAAGCCTAGGTTTGTTCCCACCACTGAATTTTTTATTGCTAAATTGTATTTGGATCCCTTATTGTTTAGCTTTTGTACTACACTTTGTGTTATTTTATTCCTCTAAGATTACAGGTACTCAATAAATAAACACATTATATCATTATGGCAGAAACGACAAAGATTATGTGATATTTTTAGATTATCCAAACAGTTATTCACAAAGAAAGGAGAACTTCACTTCACTTTGGACCACAAGTGTAGATCAATCATGAATAGGAGAGTCATGGGTGTTTTAACACAGTGTGTAGATTTCATCTGGGTCTTTAGCAAACAACTGACATGTTTCATTACAAGAAATTTCTCTGCTATCCATATTTTTGTTGTTTTAAGTATCTTTTTCCAAGACCTCTCACTTACCTCTCTGTATAATAATGTCTTTGAAGAAAATCTCACTCCCATCCAACACATACTTCTCTCACTCTAGCATACTTTATGACCGTTAAGGAGGATTAGGCTGTGGTCTATATCACATACCCATTCTTACTAGCAAATCTACACCTCAGTCATCATTGTTTCCATTCCCATGACTGATTACATTCTTTAATAGCATTTCTGATGAATTGTCACTTGCCATTTAACTGTAGGTGATACTCCTATGTGATGACAATAAAGCTGTTCCAGAAAATTACATATACATCAACAGATAGCACATGCATCTAAGATGATAATGGGACCTCAAATTCAGCTGTCAGTGTAAGTGCCCTAATTAGTCCCCATTGCCTCAGCTACTGCTATTTAGTGAAAAAGACTACAAAAGATCACACTATCTTTCAAACTTGTTAGCAAAAGTAGTTAGAGGTAAGAAAGCACAGTGAATTTTGAAGGAGCAGAAACTCGAATCTGAACAACTGAATCAACAATCTCCAAAAGGCCTTCCAGGTACACAGAGATCATCCCAGTTATGATTTGTTATTTATTTGGGGATTCAGTAAATAATAAGTGTCTCTGATGTTTAGTTAACAGAACATATATATTCCTTCACCTCAAAAGAGAGATCCCTCTGGGAATTAAACTCCGGGTAACATTCTCTCCTGATGAACTAGCAGTTATCTCAATCAGGCAGTTAACTCTATATTTTTTTTATTGTTCACTGACAAACATTATACAAAGGTTTTTACTAAAGTGACACATGCTGAAATGCTTATTTATTGTTGTTTCATTTTAAATCTCATCTTTGTGATCTCATCAATATTGTATATCCTACTAGTGATATAGATCAAAACCAATAAATGTTTGCTACTCTATTTAGCAAAGTACACGAAGTCTGCCTAGCACAAATATTTATTGTTTTTTCTTTACCAATATTTTAAACATCCTTTGTGCTATGTACTTTGTATTATATAATTGTTCAACTAATTTTTGTTATACAGTGGACATATTAAAATGAAAATCCCATTCAAAATATATTAATGGTGTTATACCTACAGTTTCACTAAGTATAACTTACACACAGTTCCATGAATTTGCAGACTAGTCCAAATTGAAAAGTCAAGATTATTCATAAATTTTAAAATGTGCTTATATAGCCCTGAATGGTGTGGCTTAGTGGACTGAGTGCCAGTCTGCGAAGCAAAGGGTTGCCGGTTCGATTCCCAGTCAGGGCACATGCCTGGGTTGTGGGCCAGATCCCCAGTAGGAGCCACACAATAGGTAACCACACATTGATGTTTCTCTTCCTTTCTTTCTTCCTCCCATCTCCTCTATCTAAAATAAATACATAAAATCTTTAAAAATATATTTTTAAAAAAGTGCGTATATACATTTCTAAGAATTGGCCTAGGAAATAAGTTACTGTATAACATCTCCTGTGAACTATTTTTTGGTGAATTTTATAATGATTTTGATTTTAATCTATATGTAGGAATTGCCACTTAGCCAATCACATTTTCTTTGGCATCTGATCCATGCAGAAGACCCTTCATTCAGGTGTCAGTCTTTGAATAAGTGTGTGTACATATATATATAGAGAGAGATATAGATATATATATATATGTATGTATGTATGTACTTGGAAGCAAACAAGAATCAAAGAGACAAATTAAGCGCTATCAACTGGATTTAAAGTCCACAGTAGGAGAGAAATGGGTAAAGAAATCACTGCAATACTGTATTACAGATACAATTACAGACCTATAAGCACTGCTTTGAGACTGTCATAAAGGAAGCAGTCGATTCTCTGTGAGTGCATATAAAGAAGACTATCAAAATCAGGCCAAGACCCAACTGGGTTTAAGCCTCAATAATGGTATGCAATAAAAGTATATAATAAGCAATAAAAAAATGAAGAGAAAATAAATAACGAAAATACGAACAGCCCAACTTTGTGCTAAGTTCATCACATGAAATGTAATTTGCAATAAAATTTTGTTTCCAAAACATTACTTCATGCTTGAAAAAGTAGAAAATATAAACAAAAGAGAGAAACATTAAAATACTCATAATTCAACTAACCAGAGACACTCATCTAAAAACTATATATATTTTAATAGTTTGTATTATATAAATATAGTCTGTCTAGTGATTGAGTTTTATGATTGATATAAATATCTATAATAAACAAAGATAATTTTTGTTTTTGCAAAATAATTTTAATAGCAGAATATTATTTCATTATTATTTACTTAACTAGATGTTCTATTATTAACTTAACTAAAGCTTTCTATAAAAATATTTACAAATTTTCCATTTGTTTTTAATTAGATCACTTCAATGAAGATGTTCACACAAGTATCTTTTGGTGTATGCCTCTGTCATCAAAGGTAAACATTTTATGTCCAAGTGCACAAAGATAATTATCAGAAATAGAATGGGGGAAGGAGATGGAAAGAGGAAAGGAAGGAAAGAGTTTTCAACACTGTCCTGGGGAAGGATGCTTCACTCATATGAAGAGTACTGTGCAGAAACACCCTTTAAGTCAGCCAGCAAAAGTCTAACAGACTGATGGACATAACACTTGTGGCAGCATTTCTCTGCATAATGGCATAGGAATGATCTTGGTGTGCTTATTAGGAGATATGGAAGGCCAGACCTCCTAAATCAAAATCCCTGGGGTAAGAGCAAGGAAGCTGTTATCTTTCTAGTTCCCAAGTCCTCCAACAGTTTGAGAACCAGGGTCTTTAGAAACACCCAGATCATTCTAACTCATTGTTCAACAAACAACCTTCTCCGTAACTTCATCTTCCCCGAAGGCAATGCCTACCTGTCACCAGGCAGGTGTGCCATAAAAAAAAACATGTTTATAATTCCATAATTCATATGTTTATTTATTATAAATCAGTTTCTGTTAAATCTGACACCCATCTGATTGATTCTGGGGAAACTAATAAAGTTGTGTGCTTAAACATGTACATTAAAAAAGAAAGAAACCTCAGACAGTAAAATATCCAAATTCAATCATCCTCAGAGACTTTTGCCCACACAATCTGAATTACAATAATATATACATTGACAATTTTTTAACTTGATAGTTTAAATCGCATAGAAATGGTTTTATAAACTGAAGGGCCCAAAGTACACATTTTGTTAAACTCAGAGTCTTGGCAGAGATATCAGAAATATAGTTAGGAAGGGTGATACTGACAAGCCAATGTGAATCTCAGGTCATATACCACTACCAAAGCAGCTTCCCAGTATGTTTTCATTCAGAATGTAAGAAGATTGTATGTACCATTTAATTAAAAAAAGGGGGTGTCTATAATTTGGAAAACTAAATCACTCCGGCCATTTTTGCAGAAGTTTTAAAGCCACATGCATTCTTCTGGGCATTTATATTTATCTGGTGATATGCTAAAATTCACAACTGTTAGATAAAATTCTTTTATAACCTTTATATATTAAGGCAGTCAGCAAACTAATAATGCACTCTCATAAAACTCTTGCCAATGTAAATCACTACTGAGAACTCAGCTTGACATTTGAATTACTTGAATTTATATCAATGACTTACTGAATATTTAACAGTGTTAGAAATATACTCAATATTAATAATGGCTTTGAAGAGCAAGCCTTTGCTGACAACCCTTGGATAAAAGGCACCCAACTTAAATGGAAGCTTTTCTCAACTTCATCATGAAGTTTTATAATTTTACTAAAATTAAGGACTTTTTTTTCAATGTAATCAAAATGGCCTTCAACCTTCTATAGTCAAAAGCTTGTAAGAATATTCATAGTTCTACCTGCTTTCCCTGGAGTCTAATAGGGACTATTCAGAGATGACTAGGAACCAGGATCAGCTTTCACTCTCGGGTTAAGTTAAAATTGTTTTCTTGGTGTTAATTAAGTGAAGATTGAAAATCTAGCACCTTCAGTGCATTTGATAATTTATGGGCAATTTTTGTTTTCTTTCACAGTGCGTGCTGGAAAAGAATGAAATGCACTTGAGAGGGCGCTGGCATGGGGCCTCTGCAGCCTTGCTCCAAGATGCCACCACTCAGGCAACTGGAAGGTCCCCGTGGCTGCTGATCAGCACAGATTTGCCCCGTGGTGGAGAGAACAATGTCTGTGATTGGACACATAAGTCCTGGGTATAGTCACAGGGTAGTGTGCGCCGTAATCCAGAGGAACAGATAGCACTGAGGACTGACAAACTGGTAGTCACTGATCTCTAAGCAACACCAGGAAGGGGCCTCTAGTAGTTTAGTAATAGCAGCAGCGGCTCAGCACCTCCGATAGACTGGACACTGCGCTGGGTAAGAGCTAGTTGTATTTCACTAGGACCTGGGTCGTAGTTCCAGTCAGGGTCCCATTTTAAGGACATGGAACCAGTCTCAGCTGTGTAATGGGGCCTGTCCAATGATCAAGGGCAATACAAGAGAGCTGTCGCCTAAGTGACCTTACTCCACAGACACTGCCCTGCATGGAAAGTCAAGTTTCCCGATGGTGGGAATCTGATAGATGAGTGAATATATTTTAACAACTGTATGGGAAAATTAATGGTGGCAATGTATCTGGATGTATCTGTGTGTTGTGGTAAGACAGCACGTGGTTAACAATGATTATTTCTGGACACTGGGGTTACAGAGAATTTTTTTTCTGTTACCTTGTTTACATTTTGTACTTTTTAATAATAGACATATTTATAAAGTAATAAAAATCACTGGAAACTTAAGATGCCATCTGAACCACTTCCTACCTCCAGAAAAAAAAAATCATGCATATGAAGAAATGGAGTTGACTTTCTCACTGTTTAATATATAACAGCACAGACATTTCATATCTTCCTTTAGTTTTTTTATGGTGCTTAATTTGCTTCTTCATTACAAACAAAAAAGAAACAGAAACAAAAATAAAGCTACCTTAATGCAACTGTGGACAGTATTATGGGAGGAAAAATCGTGCTCTTCTTGTAATGAATCTTCATGCTCAGCACATAGCACATGTGATCCAGTGTCTAGGGTCACACCTGACATAAAATCGATTTGCAATAAATGTTGTATAAATGAAAGAAAAGGCTAAAGGAAAGCATCCTAGAATCAAGACAGCACTGGGCACACTAAGGTACTTTTGCACACTAGTGTGCAATCTTACCAAGAAGTTCAAAGGAAAGAGGAACACCACTGATTGAATCAAAATTTGAGGAAAGTTAGTGAGCTCAAATGTGTCTGAGCACATACCTGGCTAGTGAGCTCAAATGTGTCTGAGCGCATACCTCTTTGGTGCATTGTTGTACAGTCCCTGACATGCTATGTTGATATGCTAGTTTATTTTATGTGTCTACTCAACCAGATCAAGGGGTGCCCGGATATCTGGCCCAACATTATTGCTGAGGGTGTCTCTGAAACCGTTCCCAGAAGATATAAGCTCATGAATCAGTGGACTGAATGAAAAATATCATTTTCCCCAATATGGGTGGGCATCATCTCACTGACTGAGGGCCAGAACAGAGGTAAAAGGCATTGGAAGAATTTGTTCTCTCTGCCTGATTGCTTAAGCTGGGACATCAAACTTCTGCTGCCCTCAGACTGGAACTTATACTATCAGCTCACTTGATTTCAGGCCTTTGGACTCAGGCTAGAACTATGCCACCAACACTCCTGAGCCTCCATTATTTATCATATTCAAGAAGGTTCTACTTCTCTGCAGACCTCTACCCAATACAATTAGGCAGGGTCCTCTAAGAAGGAAATGTCAAAATGGGGTCACTTGCAAGGATCGTACTAGAGGCCTGCGGGGTGAGAAAACTGGGAGGGAGCCAGGAAACACTGGGTGAGCTTTCAGACCAAGGTGTGAGTCTGGTCAGGAGAGAAAGAGGGAAGACAAAGTCGGGGAGGGCGGTGTCCTCACAAACAGTCATCTAAGAAAGATTCCGCCAGGCCATAAGGGCAGCCAGGAGCCAAAGTCAGTAGTTAACAAGAGCCCCTCCCATGTCTCCTAGGAACAGGCCTGACTTGGTTTCCCTGCCACACTCCCATGACTAACAGGGGGCAGCCCATGGAGGCAAGGCCGCAGCAGGAACGCAGTGATGGCTGTCAGAGCTCTGTGCCACCGGGGTCCTCGGTCAGACCAGCTCCCTGTAGTTGAAGACCCGTGAGGCCAGTTCCCACAGCCGCTACATACAGGATGCAAGTCCAAAAAAAGTCTGTTAAATAACACATTCAAGGACAAGCTTTTGCTTTAAAAAATGACAGGAAAATTTAAGTTCAATAAGAGTCAAATGTAGAATGCTATACTCTGCTGTCCATGACCGAGTTAACCTACAGGGTTGTACTTTATCTATGAAGCAACCAGCATCTTTCATGAATAACTTATATGGAGGTTTACATTATGTTTATTCCTGATATGTTTGCTGAATATATGCCCTGCACAAGAACAGAGCACTCAAATATCACATAACTGAATATCATAGGTAAATTTGAGATACACACCCATATGTAAATTATCCTATGTTCTTTAGTATGCTACTTCTCTCATAAATATTTTATTTTATTGCCTGTTTTAACATCCTCTTAATTTTAATGAATAATAATAATTTTATAGGTAAGTCATGAAAGTTTAAAATAAACAGCATTTTCAGAGTGTATAATGTGATCGCTAGTTTGAATGGCAAACGCCCCCTAATTCCTCTGCATATTTATATCCACTCACCCACACTCATCGACAGACACACACACGTTTTTATGAACCCTACACTTCTTTTTAGTATGGTTTCTGATCACATTTCTACCCTTTCACAAAAACCTAAAGCCTATTGCCTTGGGAGCTGGAATATTTTATACCAAGGGCATGAACTAAAGGTGGAATCAATGTCTTCTACATCATTTTATATCTCTGATTATCTAACCGATTTCTGGAAAGGAAGAAGTAAAAATGTCATTATTCAGAAATGACAAGATATCATGCATAGAAAACCCTAAAGGTTTCACCAAAAACCTACCAGATCTAATAAATGAATTCATCGAAGTAGCAGTATACAAAACCAATATTCAGAAAATAGTGGTATGTTTAAACACTATTAATGAACTATCAGAAATTAAGAAAACATCCCATTTACTATTGCAACCACAACAAAAAATAGGATATCTAGGAATAAAGTTAACCAAGGAGATAAAAGACCTGTACTCAGAAAATTATAGGACACAGAAGAAAGGAACTGAGGAAGATACAAATAAGTAGAATCATATACTGTGTCCATAGACTGGAAGAATTAACATCATTAAAATGTCCATGCAGTCTATAGATCAATGCAATTCCTATCAAAATACCAGTGGCCTATTTCACAGATCTAGAGAAAATATTCCAAAAATTTATATGGAACCAAAAAAGACCCTAAATATCAACAGCAATCTTGAAAAAGAACAATGTTGGAGATATCACAATACCTGATATAAAACTATACTACAAGCCTGTTGTAATCAAAACAGCCTATTATTGGCATAAGAACAAACATATAAATCAATGGAACAGAATAGATAGCCCAGAAATAAACCCATGCCTTTATGGTGAATTAGTATCAGCAAAGGGGATAAAAGCATATGATGGAATAAAGGCAGTCTCTTCAATAAGTGGTCTTGGGGAAATTAGACAGATACATGCAAAGACATGAAAATAGACTACCAACTTACACAATACACAAGAATAAACTCAAAATGGAAAAAGACGTAAATGTAAGTCACAAGACCACAAAAATCATAGAAGAAAACTTAGGCAGTAAAATACCAGACATCTCTGTTTCGGCTGATATATCTCCTAGGGCATGGGAAACAAAAAATAAATGAATAAATAAATAAATGGGACTACATTGAACTAACGAGCTTTTGCACAGCAGAAGAAACCGTAAAACTTGAAAGGGAAACCACTGTGTGGGAGACCGTAATTTGCCAACGATACATCTGATAAGGGGTTAATTTCCAAAATATGTACAAAGAACTGATACAATTCAACACCAGGAAGACAGACGATCTAATTAAAAAGTGGACAAAGGACCTGAATAGACATTTTTCCAAAGAGGACGTATGGATGGCCAATAGACACAGAAAAAGAAGCTCAGTGTCACTAGCCATCAGAGAAATGCAAACTGAAACCACAGTGAGATACAATCTCACACCTGCCAGAATGGCTACCATATATAAACCCACACACTACAAGTTTTGATGAGGATGTAGAGAAAACAGGAACCATTCTGCACTGTCGGTACGATGCAGACTGGTGCAGCCACTGTGGAAATCAGTATGGAGTTTCTTCAAAATTTTTAAAATGAAATTGTTTTTTGATCTGGGGATCCCACTTCTGGAAATGTATCCTAAGAATTCTGAAACACCAATTCAAAGGAATATATGCACCCCTATGTACACTGCAGCATTATTCACAGTAGCCAAGATCTGTAAACAGCTCAAGTCTCATCAGTACATGAGTGGATAACAAAGTTGTGGTAAGTTTACACAATGGAATATTATGTAGTGGTAAAAAAAAAAAAGAAGAAGGAAATCTTACCTTGTCCACAGCATGGATGGAACTGGAGAACATTATGCTAAGTGAAGTGAGCCAGGCAGAGAAAGACAAATACCATATGATCTCACTTATACATGGAATCTAATGAACTGATGAACAAAACAGAAAGAGAGGCATGGATACAGAAAACAGACTGACCGCTGTCACAGGGGAAGGTGGAGGATGTACTGAGTGAAGGAAGTTAAATGGATTAGCCAAAAACATGCGCACATAATATGTGAGACACAGACACAGTGTGGTGATATCCGGAGGGAAAAGGGGCGTGGGCATCAGCTGAAGGCGGGCAAAGTGAAAATGGAGACAGAAAGAGACTTTGCTTGGCATGCTGGGTGCATAGTGCAGTGTGAAGACGATGTTTTTTTGCACTGAACACTTGAAATCTGTATGGCAGTGGTGTCAAACTGATTTTCACCAGGGGCCACATCAACCTCGCAGTTGCCTTCAAAGGGCTGAAATAATTTTAAGACTGCATAAATGTAACTAATCCTTAATGGTTAAGGAGTTAAAATTACATTCAACTGGTGAGTTCAGCCATTCTTCTTTCATTTTACATATGCATGGGATAACATCTGGAAACAAGACAATTACCAACATTCTGAGTTTATTTTTCCTTCAATGAAGGAAGGTGACAGATTGCCAACTATTGACACATTACCGAGTAATTTGGGCCAAATGATCACAGAGAAGGTTGGCGTGTGTTAATGCTATCCAAAGTGGACACCATCAACATACCATAATTAGCAGGGCTTTTGTGAGAAGTGTAAATTTATGGGTCCCACACAGGTTGACTCACAATCTCTAGGACACAGCTCGAAAGTCTGCATGATAACAAACCTCTCTAGGTGACTTTTTTGCAACTTTAGGAAACTTGCTGAAATTGAGAAGTACTGGCCCACGTGACAACATAGGCATTGCATACTTAGAGAAAAATAAAACTTTGGCAATATATATAAGTACATTCACAGGTTTAATCATAAAAGCCTCACCCTATCCCACACAACTTTCCAAAACCATTTTTTTATTGTCTCAAATTCTCAGGAAGGAGCCATTAGCAGAGGGATTGAGGGCCCAACTGTCAGGAAGATGGGCAGTGTCTGGGTCTTCCTAATGAGCTGTACTGGTGGGTTCATCAAAATTTTTGCTACAGTTAAGGGTCAAGCTCCTAGAGTTAGGGCATACAATGCTCACCAGGAAAAGGCATGATGAAAGTCAAGACCAAATTACTATGCCTAAGTAAGAAACACAGAGGTCAAGTTCAAAAGGCAAAATTTGGGGCAGTAAAGGTGAAATAAAGTACAGGTTTCAAAGTCAAGATAAAGCTTACTCAGGGGAAAAATGAAGGTTTAGAGAAGGTAGAAAAATTTGATATTGTACTAATGTCAGAGGGAAAGAACCTCAGCCCCTGAAGTATCTGTTGAAAGAGCTTCCTGTAATTTCCTATCCAATCCTTGAGTCCTTTTGTCTAAGGGCAAGGTCATGTAACAAGTGATAAAGTCAGAAACAAACAAAAAATGCAAACTTCTCCAATCTTCCATTCAGCCATTTTTCAACATATAAATGCGTAACTCTCTGAGAATAAAACCTAATATTTAATTAAACTTAAGTCACTGAAATACACCATTGCCCACCGAATTTGGTTTTCAATGTCCTTCTCATTTTGAATAAAAAGATTTTATGTTATTGCTCTAATAAACAGTACACAACACTTTGAGTTTTTGTCACAACTCATTCCATTTTTGTTTTCCATGACCTTTACAACGAGTGTCTTTATAGAACCATAAATGTTTCTATTTTAAAGTACATGGTGTGTTGCTTTTCTTGAGAATTTCACAAACACAGAAAATCTGTTTCCTAATAATGGCTAGAGGTTTTGAAACAAAAAGACAAGTTAAAATGGCAAAACTATATAGTTCTGCCAAGCACATAATGAAATACACATTGAGTAACAGAAAAAAAAATTCATATTGATTAGTAAAGCATGCTATAGGTAAAAAGCTGTCAACAAAAATTGAAGCAGAGACCAAAGAAAAATGGAAGTGAAAAGAGGAGATCAGCTGAGATTACCCAGCTCCAAATTGTGTGATGAAACGTTGTTTTTAAATTTCACAAGACTATCAAAATATATTCATGTATTTTTTAAGAGTGCAGATTCTAGAGCCAAGTTGCCTGCGTTCACATGCTTACTCTGTTATCAGCTGTCTACGTGGCCTTGGGCAGATCCTTTCCCCCTTCTGTAAGGAAGGACAAACAATAGCACAAACCAAATGGGGTTGTTGTAAGGATGAAATGACTTCACATACAGAAGGGTCTTACAACAGCATCTCTACGGCTAGTGCTCAATTAGAGTTTACTAGTATTAGACAGACATGCTGTCAAATAGAAATGTAATGAGGGACACGTATTAAAGTTTCTAGTAGTCACTATGAAAAAGTAAAAAAAAATAGGTAAAATTAATTTTACTAATATTTTTATATAGCCCATCATATCTTGACTTGTATTCACCAAAAATTCAGATATTTAATTTCTAACCTTCAATATCTTAGAATGTGATCTTCTTTGAAAACAGGGTCCTGAAAGATATACTCAGTTTATTCTACTAAAATAAAACAAAGGAAGTTTGCAGTTCTTTTTTAACATACTTGCTAGTGAAAAGCACGTAGAAAATGCTGTTTGTGTTCATCTTAGAGACAACGTGAACTCAATATTTCTTCAGATTTTTTTTTACCTTCTTTAAGCATCATCTCTTTTTAAAAAAATTTTTTCAAGGAAGAAAATTACCTCAAATTCAAATCACTTTTTTTTTTTTTTTTGCCAAATCTCAGCTTACATGTAGACTAATTCATCCCAAGATTTAATACATCCTTTGTCAGAAAAATTAAAACTAAAAAAGAAATTAAAGATCTACTATGGCATGAAGTGATTCCATCCTATTGGGGTCTATGAATCAGTTAGGGTCATAGGCACAGAGGGGGTCTGTGGAAGCAGTGAGTGGTCAGCAATCCTGCCAGAGGAGTTCTTGAAAAAGAAAGAGAGCTGTTATCCCAATCCAAGGTATACTCACGCCTTGGTCTCTGGAAAATGAAATCGAATTTAGGTACCCAAATTGAAACTGGACTCTTTAGGTCAAAACTGTTTGCGTACCAACATACTAAAGGTCTTCTGAATTTTCTCCTCTGTCCATTACTTGTCCTCACCTCCTCCATTCTCTCTTCACCACCACGGGGAGGTCAGTCATGGGGATCTGCAGGACACCAGTCGGCATCAGTGCCCCCTGGTCCTCTCCTCGTTCCCCCCCTGTTCTTGGCTACTTCCTACGCTATTGTAGCTTTTCCTCAGTTCCACGACCTCTTCTTACTCTTTCCAGAATTTTGAGCTCATCTGGTTTCTGCACCCGTCCACCCTGCAGGACTCTCTCCCCACTTGTCCACAGTCACTCAGCATAACAATAGTCATGTTTCACTGTTTCCTGGCCACTTTCTCTTCCATAAAGCACTGACTATGTTAAGGTCACCCATTCACACTTAAAATGTAAATCTTTAGCCTTGAGCACTCTTTCAGAGGGAGTTGTATTTCAACATGAATCTAGAGAAAAATGTAAATAAGCTTTATAAAATGTACAACTTTCTTACTTCCAAATTCTGTTTTAGCAAATTCTTCCCAAGTTCTGTTTTCCTTCATTCTCCAGCCCCCAGAAACCAGGGAGAGAATCTTCCGTTTTGCAACCGTGCCCATGCAGACCTCATCCTTTTCACATCATATTCCAGCTGTGATGTTCTAATTTACACTAAGGTGTCAAAACGACTATCCACTCCATTAATTTAAATTAATGAGTGAGTCATTGATAAAAGGCACATTCATTAATTTAACAAAAATCTTTCAGTCACAATTTGAAAAGCAAAACATGCCATTGAGAGATATACTTGCTACAGTGAAGGAGATCATCTTACCACAACCCACAAATCTTCTATATTTATGATTATAAAACATCAGTCTGTGTCTATTGCAACTGCAACAAAAAATTATTTCATGGCAATTTGAATTTGTTTTAAAAGAGTATATGTGTGTATATGTACCTACATGTTTATATTTGCATGCATACATGTTTGTAAATGCACAATATACACATATGTATATATGCATATGTAGTGTATACACTATATAGTGAAACTCTACCCCCCAGCCTTCACTATAATACACTCAGGTAACTAAAATACGTAACTGTAATACACTATATACTCTATATACACTATATAGTGCATATAGTGCATATACCTATGTGCATACTCTATATACACTATATATACTCTATATACACTATATAGTGTATACACTATATAGTGTATATAGAGTATGAATATGCACATAGGCATATACTATATACATATACACACGATATATATATATGTGTGTGTGTGTGTTTTAATGAAAATGGAACCCCTATATTATAAGGATTCTAAGTCATACACTTAATTCAACAGATGCTTGACTCTTAACATATGCTAAATGATAAAGCAATTGTGTTCTTCCTATTAAAATGAGGAAGAAGGTGAACATGCCTGTGAACAGAACTGTCATTTCTCTTGAAATTTGTGTGCCGTACAATGCAATTAAAAAGAGAATAAAATGGAAGCATGAATATTGGAGAGGTGAAAAAACAATTATGCTTAGATACGTCATTGTCGAGTTTGCAAGTATCAAACACTTAAAGAAAAACAGAATCTCTCACCCTGTAAAACACAAATGTCAGTGACCTGCACTGATCTCACAGCAACAGCAACGACAGGAAGGTAACTCAGCAGTGAGTCTGTGCAGAAACCACAGCGAAGAAAAGAGCGAAGGAGGGGCAGAAAGAAGCCTCCCATAGGTGTGGAGACATTATCTTCTTGAAGAGGGAGATTTTGCATCATAAAAACGTCAGTTTCCTCCCTAAATAAAATCTATAAATTCAATGCAATCTCAAGGGGGGTGGAATATTTGAAATTGACACAATAATTCTAAAGTTTATCATGTTTTCATGTATAGTATAATGTATAAATCTTTGAACACCTGGCAAGAATGCATCAGTGGAGAGAGACAAAGATAGGCAATTCAGTAAGTAAAGTGGGGAAACTAGTTATCATCTTCAAAAATATAAAGCTGACACTCTACCCCGCAGCCTTCACTATAATACACTCAGGTAACTAAAATACGTAAGTGTAATACAATTAAATAATAAATATATCAATTATATAGTCAGGAATATTTTAATTGCTGGAAAAAACAGCATGAAGGAAAATACTAACAGTGAAAACCTGCCCAGCAGCAGGTAGATGTTTAAATATAATAAGGTACCTCTGTAAAATGGACAATCATGTTTTTATTTATAATAGTGGTTCATGGGTCTTTATATATCAACTTAGACAAATCTCTAGGACAACAGGTGTAAAAGAAATATCTGGAGACAGATACACCCAAGATTAATGCAGCCTACATCTGAATTGTGAAATTGTATACAAAGTATATTTTTATTTTTTTAAATCCTCACCCAAGAATATGCTTTCACTTATTTTAGAGAGAGCAGAAGGGTGGGAAGAGAGAGAGAGAAAAACATCAATGTGCGGGAGAAACATCAATCGGCTGCCTCCTGTATGCACCAAAACCAGGGATGAGCCCACAACTTAGGTATGCTCCCTGACCAGGAATCAAACCTGCAACCTTTTGGTGTATGGAGACAACGCTCCAATCAACTGAGCCACCTGTCCCCGGCTGTATTTTCATTTTTAAACTTCTCTCTATTGCTAGAAGTTTCTAAGTTGTTTATACTAGGCTTATATACAAAAGAGAAAAGACTTCCTTCTGGAAAATACATACATAAAAATGCTAAACAGAATATTAAAACAGGCATGAAGAGCTGGGTGCCCCGATCTGGCTTCTCCCACTAGTGGACATGCAACCCTGAGCAAACCACTTCCCCGAGTCTCAATATGGTCCTCTTATGTTCTACTCCAAGGTCTTTCCGCACTCCGGAATCCCAACCTCAGGGAATGGCATTACGTGCACTCAAGGGGATAAAAAAAATAAACCATACATTCTGCATGAAGACAGGGTGAAATGAGGGAGAACCAATAGTTCAGGAGTGTAAGTTCTTGAAGGCACTGCGGGAGATGTTGGCAAGTCCAGAATCGGGAAAGTGGTGGGACTAAATCATTCTCTGCCTCTCCAGCCTAATCATATGCATTGATTAAATGATACACTCCTCTTAACAATGTAATCTCCTCCTGTGCTACTCTTCAACATTAGTTAAGCATTATAGCCATCATCATGCTCCTGTAATTGGTACACTGGTACAGAAAACTGCATTACTTTCAAGCTCCAGTAGAAACACAGAAAACATCAGTATTTATCAAGTGAAATAAAGAAGGTAGAAAAAAATTATTGCTCTCAAAAGTGTAAAGAGGGTGCCATAAACAACAGAGTGTACTTGATTGAAACAGTGAGCTAAATTAGGTGATTTGTTTTAAAAGCAGTTTCTGGATTTATAGGACTTTGGGTAATAGTTTATTTTTGTTCTAATTCAACTCAAAGGATAAACTCAGCTCATGTCAAGGTGATAGAAGAAAAGGGAAAATTGTTCCACCACAAGTCAGCTGAGTGACCTAAATTAGTATCTCATCATCTCTCAGTCTCAGTTTCTCAATAATTAAAAAAGAAAAAGTTAAATGAGTGAGTTGAGACAGACAACATCAGAGATTACGTACCATTCAAAATCCTGATGTTATGTGTCTCTGTATTTTTCACTTAAAACCAAAAATGCTTTTATAGTTTATAAATGATCTATATACCTGATTAATCTTAGAGATTTTAGAAATATATTATAATTGAATAATAAAATTTTTACCTTAAAATATTAACAAACATTACATATATACACACATAGACAGACATGTCATGATTCTGAAAGGTGAGGTTTGGGTAACCCAGTAAACGATGTCTTCATGCTCTACCCAAGTTATAAAAATAGTTGCAGGGATGTAAAGTACAGCTTAGGGAATATAGTCAATAATGCAGTAATAACTATGTATGGTGCCAGATGGGTACTAGACTTATTGGGGTGATCATTTCATAAGGTATATAAATGTCTAATCACTATGTTGTACACCTGAAACTAATATAATATGTCACTATAATTGAGAAATAATTTAATAAGTTAACAACATGTAAAGAGGAAGGAGAAAGACAGTTATAGACATCAGGCAGATAGGAAACAAATGCCTATTTCATTACTGATGAAAGCAATGCTGACATGTATGGCTTCAGTGTTCGGCTGAATGAACTCACTCAACTGTTCTGATTCATTGTGGGTATATCCACCCAGTCATGGGCACGGTTGTGCAATCAGAGGCTTCTCCATAAAAAGCAGCCTCAGAAAATCTGTGTATGTGAAGGTGCAGAACAGAACGTGAGCTTTCTGTAGGCTATCGGACACCAAAGAGGAGAACGGTGGAGGGGCCTGAGCAAAGGATGCCCAACTCTGCCTCCAAAACCACTGATCAGGTGAGTCACTTCCCTCCCCTGAGCGGAAGTAGTAAGGCAGACAACAGAACTGGAAATCATTACTCTGATATATCTCCCTCCACACGGGTACATGAAGCTGGAGGAAAAGCATCCCTTTCACCCTGAATGTCTTCAGTTAGTCATGATTCATCAGGGCAGTCACTTCCAAAATCATGAGGATTCTGTCCCCAAGACAATAATTACAGTTATTTTTATCTTCTTGAGATTGTTTATAAACAGCAGAAATTTTGGTTCTGAAAGAATATGAAATTGCACACACACACACACGCACACACACTAATTTAATACAATGTCATTTAGTACCATGCTGAAAACTCACCCCTTTTCCAATTCCAGTTCCCAGTGAGGTCCAACCATATTGTAAAATACATTTCAAAGGTTTTGTAACAAAATTAAATACATAAAGACACTCGGACTTGAAGACTTCCATGATCAAATTTTTAGGAAAAAACAAATTGTCCAAAAAAATTTAAGTTCAAAGTCAAATGCCCTTGTTCTTTTGAGATGAATTTATTGGGGCGACATTAGTTATAAAATTATAAAAGCTTGAGGTGTACGATTCTATAATATATCACCTGTATATTGTATCATGTGTTCACCACCCCAAGTTAAGTCTCCTTCCATCACCATTTATCCCCTTTCCCTCTTCCCCTCTCCCCACTCCTTCTTCCCTCTGGTAATCACCATACTGTTGTCTATGATTTTTTTTTTTGCTTAATACTTTCACCTTTTTCACCTAGTCCTGCACCACTGTCCCATCTGACAGCTGTCAGTCTGTTCTATATATATGAATTTGTTTCTATTGTATTTGTTAGTTTATTTTATTCATGAGATTCCACACATGAGTGAAATTATATGGTATATATTTTTCTCTGAATGGCTTATTTTACTTATAATGTTTTCCAGATCCACCTATGCTGTCACAAAAAGTAACATTTTCTTCTTTTTTACTGCTTAGTTGTATTCTGCTATGCAAGTGTACCACAGCTTTTTTACCTCCTAGTCTACAGATGGACACTTGGGCTGCTTCCAAATCTTGGCTATTGCAAATAACACTGCAATGAACATAGGAGTGCATATATTCTTTCAATCTAGTGTTTGCTTTTTTTTTTTTTTCTTTTTGGCTATATTCCCAGAAGTGAAATTGCTGGGTCATAAGACAGTTCCATTTTTAATTTTTTGAGGAAATGCCACATTGCTTTCCACAGTGGCTGCACATTATCTGCAGTCCCACCGACAGTGCACACAGCTTCCCTTTTCTCCACATCCTCGCCAGTACTTGTTTGCTGACTTATTGATGGTAGCGATTCTGACAGGTGTAAAATGATATCTCATTGGGGTTTTCATTTGCGTCTCTGATGACTAGTGACACTGAGCATCTTTTTATGTGTCTACTGGACAACTGTATGTCCTCTTTGGAGAAGTGCCTTTTCAGGTCCTTTGTCCATTTTTTAATTGGGTTGTTTGTCTTCTTGGCGTTGAGTTTTGTAAATTCTTAATAGATTTTGGATATTAACCTCTTATCAGATGTATCCTTGGAGAATTTCTTCTCCCATTCAGTGAATTGTCTTTTTACTTTGTTGATGTTTCCCTTTGCTGTACAAAACTTTTTGGTTAGATATAGTCTCATTTATTTATTTTTTCTTTTGTTCCCTTTGCCCAAGTTGATGTCAAAAAAATATTGTTACAAGAAATGTTTGAGATTTTGCTGCTTGTTTTCTTCTAGAATTTTTACAGTTTTGAGTCTAAACTTAAATCTTTATTTTAGGCTTATTCTGGTGTACAATGTAAGAAAATGGTCTAGGTTCATTTTTTGCACATATCTGTCCAATTTTCCCAAAACCACTTATTGACTAGACTATCTTTACCACATTGTAGGTTTTGCCTCCTTTGTCAAATATCAATTGACTATAAAGATCTATATCTCTGTTTTTATGCCAGTACCATGCTGTTTTGATTGCTATGGTGTTTCTGTATAGTTTAATATCAGGCAGTATGATTCCTCCAATTGTATTCTTCTTTCTCAAAATTGCTGTGGCTATTTGGGGTCTTTTTTTTGGTTCCAGATAAATGTTTGGAGTATTTAATATAGTTCTGTGAAATATGTTATTGGTATCTTGATAAGAAATGTGTTGATTCTATAGATTGTTTTGGGTAGTACAAATTCTTTAATGATGTTAATTCTTCCTATCCATAAACATGGTGTATGCTTCCACTTACTTGTATCTTCTTCAATTTCTTTCTGCAGCATCTTATAATTTTCTGAATACAGGTCTTTGACTACCTTGGTTAAATTTAGTCCTAGGTATTTTTTTTGAAACAATTTTGAGTGAAATTGTTTTCTTAATTTCACTTTTTGATAGCTCATCATTGGTATACAGAAATGCAACTGATTTCTGGATATTTATTTTGTATACTGTTACTTTATTGAACTCACTTATCAGTTCTAGTAGTTTCTTGGTGGAATCATTAGGGTTCTCTATATACTGTATCATAACATCTGCAAATAATGACAGTTTTACTCCTTCTTCTCCAATGTACATGTCTTTCATTTATTTTTCTTTTCTCATCACTATAGCCAGGATTTCTAGTACTCTTTTGGATAAGAGTGGTGAAAGTAGACATCCCTGTCTTGTTCCCTATCTTAAGGTAAACACTTGTAGTTTTTGCCCATTGAGTATCATGTTGGCTCTGGATTTGTTATACATGGCCTTTATTACATTGAGGAATGTTCCGGCTATTCTTACTTTGCTGAAAGTTTTTTTTAGTCACAAATTGGTGGTGAATTTTGTAAAATTCTTTTTCTGCATTATTGATAGGATTATGTGGTTTTTGTCCTTCATTTTGTTAATGTAGTATATCACATTTACTGATTTGTAGATATTGTGCCAACCTTAAATCATTGGAATAAATCCCACTTGATCATGGTGTATGATGTGAATATACTGTTGTATCTGGTTTGCTAACATTGTGTTGAGGATTTTAGCACCTATGTTCATCATGAATATTATAATTTCCTTTCTTTATCGGGTTTGGGAATTAGTACAATGCTGGCCTCATAAAATGAGCTTGGGAGTCTTTCTTCCTCTTAAATTTTTGGAATAGTTTGAGGACAGGTGTTAGTTCTTCTTTGTTTGGTAGAATTTATCTGTGAAGCCTTTTGGTCCAGCAATTTTACTTGTTGGGAGTTTTTTGATTACTACTTCAATTTCACTAGTTATAAGTATAATCCTAAATTTAAGGTAAATTGGAAATCTAAATATAAGTTAAAATCCTCTAATTTCTTCCTCTCCATCTCAGTCTGCAGAGCACTTGACACCTGGATTAAAATGGATTTCAAGAAGCATCTCCAAATGGTAAATTAGTTCAACACCAAAATCACTTCTGTGTCCACACTATCAAAGAATGTGGAGAGTTAATAGACCACAAAAGCATATCCAGGCAGTGGTTCCACATGCACAGAATTTAGAAATTGAGGCAATCCCCAGTCATTAGAGAAACATTCCAAGAAAAGTGACATTCGTGGAAGCCGGTAGTTTTGCCAAACTCCAGAGCAACACCTGGTGATATGTGAGGGAGGAGGAGCCAGCCCTCAGCCTCACCAGAAAGCTACCCATCTACATCAGATGTGCAAAGCAGGAATGGGGCCTGCCAGGTGGAGTCATTTGTGTCAAGAGACATAAATGAAACCAGGAGGCCTTAAAAAAATTTGTCTTACATACATCTACCCCACACATTTTTCATGAACTTGTGAACCTTTGAGTTGTGCCTGAACTTTAATCTGCTCCTCACCATGGCAACCAGATCACCTACATTATTTTACTTTGAAAGAAGCCAACCTGTTTCACCAACCAGTATCCTTCATTGACTATTGGGCTTGACCAATCACTACTAACTTAGCCAGAACCCTTCATTCATATACACAGGGTTAGATTAAAAACAGTACTTGCAACCCGAGTCTTTGTAAATCAGCCTTTCTTTGTTCTTCCCACAGAATTTATGTTGCTATCTGAATCTGTGCCCCAGGCTGCCATCCTTCCCTTTGCTAAAAAAAAAATAAAAATAAACAAAACAAGTAAATAATAAAACACCCTATATTCTTTACTACAGATTAATATTTTTGCTAACAATATAATATATATACATATATATATACATATACATATATATATATATATATATATATATATATATATACACACACACCATTATTATTTGTCAATTATACCTCAATCATGCTGGAGGGGGAAAAGCTACATCTGTCTTTTGAAGCATAATTAATATATATATATACATACATACACACACACACACACACACACACACACACACACACACACATATATATCCAAACCTGAAACCCAATCAAGTGTAATGTCTCACCAAGAGATTAAGGTCGCCCTTTGCATTTACTATTATAACAAGAGGGGGAAATTGACCTATGCCCACTATCTTCTCTCAGGGAATGGTATTCTTGTTTTCCTACAAAGTTTAGAAATAGAGAGTCTTGTTTATAGAGCCTTTCTTTTCCGTGCTGCATAATCAAAACTTCCTAATCTTCCTTTTCATTTGGACTCCATGTTTCTAGAAACTTCGGCTTTAATTTGAGTGTAAGTTCCACCCCAGGCCATGGTGGCTGCAATCAGTACCTTTTCCCTGGAAATTGTTAAGACACAAGAAACCTGCACCTTGAATTTATCCACGTTCATTTATCAGCTGGAGAATCTTTTCTTCAGATCCCAAGCAGAAGCTGCAGATGGTCCTTCTAAAAAGTCTGTTTACTCGGAGGCTTTGGGGGACTTTCAGCAGCTTTCCATTGTTCCAGGCATTAAGTAGATTCCTTTTGTTTTGTTTGCTGCCTACTTCCTTGCAGTCTGGACTATGCCTCTAACACATGCCCTCTCTCTCTGCTGTTTTCTACTCCTCTCAAGAAGGCCCGGCTAACGTTTAATTGATTTACTTTACTTTGAGGTTCGCTCCTGTCCTTCTATAACTCAGGTAAGGTAGCTTCACTTGCTGTGTTCAAGAGCCTTCTTTCCACCCCAGGCCACTAGAGCTTCCTTTGTTTTCTGGCGCAGATATCTTCTTTTCTTTTCTTTTTTTACTTATTGATTTTTTTAGAGAGAGAGGGAGAAATATCAATTGTGTTGCTCTGCTTATTTACACATTCACTGGTTGCTTCTTATATGTGCCCTGACTGGGTGGGGATTGAATCTGCAAGCTTGGCGCATCTGGAAAATGCTCTAACCAACTGAAATACCCAGCCGGGGCTCAGACATCTTGTTTTATAATATAACCCTTTCATTTTTATCTCGCATGAGATTAAGTCAAGAGTTATGGTACTGAGACAACCAAGAGTACTGTTCGAACCGAGCTTGGACTCAAATGATCAATATCTCGCCTGGATCCCCTCTGATGGCTACCTCTTTGTTGCTCATGCCCCTGTGCTTAGAATACTAATTCCACAAATCCCTTCGGTGTGTGCTCCATAAAGATAGCCAATTTCTGTATGATGACTGACAGTAGATGTATCACCTTACACACCAAACTTTCTAACAAGTTTCTGGTCATTTTTTATGGGTATTGTCTTCCCTTCTCAAACATGTGCAGAATTTTTGTACTCACTTCATATGGCCAACCCAACCTCAGGGATCCTACAAGCCTTAGCTCGTTTTTTCCTCATTGTAGATCCTTAATTTTCCATCTGTGTATTATAGTCTTTAGTGTTTAAGTCTTTAAAACTTTAGGTCTCAAGTGAAGCTGAAACAATTTTAAGAAGAAAAATCTAATGTTAAAGTTTAGAGCGAGAGAGAATAACACATAGCTTTTTAAGAAATAGTTCAAATTATGCTTCAAAAGACAGATGTAGCTTTTCCCCCTCCAGCATGGTTGAGGAATAATTGACAAATAATAATGGTACACACTGAAGGCGCACAACTGGATATTTTTATATACACGTACACTGTGAAGTAATCATCACGATACTCACCACCTCTCACGGTTAACATGTTCTCGAGTGATTAGTGAGAGAACACTTAACATCTACTCTGTCAGCAAATTCCAAATGTACAATACAGTGCTGTTAACTAGAGTTGTATTGCTCTACATTAGATCTCCGGAACTTAACTACCTTGAATAACTAACTTTGAACCCTTTGAAAATCTCTCCATTTCTCTCTCCTCCCAGCTCCTAGCAAACACCATTGTTTTTCATTTTTATAAGTTTATATAACTTCGATTTTTTATGTTATCTCTTGTTCTAGCCTTTGTTTTATTTGATTTTTCTCAATTAAAATTTACATTTAGTATTAGTTTGTATTAGTTTTAGGTATACAGTATAGCGATTACTCAATAATATACTCTGCAAAGTGTCCCCCTGATATTTCCAGTACCCAGCTGGCACCATGCATAGTTATTAGAAGGATGTAGAGAAAAGAGACCCTTGTTGGTAGGAGTGCAGATTGTTGCAGCTACTATGGAAACAGTATGGAGATTCCTCAACATGTAAATTAATGATGGAACTGCCATGTGACCCAGTGATTCCTCTTCTGGGTATATATTGAAGAAACCCAAAACACAAAATCAAAAGAATATATGCACCCTGTGTTCACTGTAACATTATTTATATAACACAACAGCCAAGCTATGGAAGGAACCCACATGCCCATCAAGAGACAAGTGGATAAAAACTGCAGTTTTGAAAGGCTTTTTCAATAGTCTCCGATACCCTTTTAGATGTTGTTCCAGTTGGCTCTTTGGAATTTTACCTCTCTTATACTTTATGATGTCTAGTTTGTGTTTCTGATCTAATAAGATCTAACACACTCTGATTTTCTAACACCAACTGCATGAGCATCTAAGGTATTGTCTTACCTTCTTTGCCTTTCTTGACCATCTCCAGTCCCTTTGATCTCTCTTCAGCTGGGTCTCTAGGTTGTCGACAGCTCCTCTGAATGAAATATCTCTTCCTCCAGCTGAACCAAGCTGCCTTCTTCCCTTTTCATCCTTTTACTATTCATGTCCTGGTAATAAAACTGAAGACTATTTCTCACGGGCTCTTATTCCTCATCAAATACATAGACAATTTTGATATCTAGAAATAGGCACAGGAGTTTTTAATTGCCAGTTCACTCCTTTTGTCCTGGTTTCAGTAAAGGGAATAGAAGCCTCATTTGTAGCGCTGTCTACCCACAGACCGTTTACACCAAGCACCTCACACGATGCTCTACGACAGATGTATTCGTTTTATTTTTCTCTCACCTGCCTTCAGATTTTTTTAACTGAAGCACTATGTGTAATGAGGACTAAAATACTTATTTTTGGTGTTCTAATATCTGTCTGCTTCTTAACAGCAACACGAGGTTCTGACTGTGCCTGTGTATTTTGGTTCACACCAGCACCCCGTATCCTCTGGACTCATAAATTGCTAGAGGTGCTTAAAAGACATACCCTGCTTACCTACCACTTTAAAAACAGTCACATATATTTGAGCAAAATCACAGAATATAGCATCAAGGTCTACATGCAGAAGACCATGCTTATTAAGCCTAGGGAATGAAGCTACTTGACCAAGCTACTTGACCAAGCTCCAGGTTGCATTCAAAACCCACCATGCAAATTTTTTAAAGTGCATAATATAACCCCAAAACACAAGTGGTATTTACTTGCTAATACAGAAATCCTTAAGTCACCCACTGTATACACAGTGATAACTTTTATTCCTAAATGCCACTCCCGTAATGTTCTCAAATGTTCTGGCCCGACTCACAAGATAATGAATTCCAGCTGTTTCAGTAAGATTTCTGTTCCCTGCCCAGGGTCAGAACCAAAGGAGGTACAAAGAGGAATCAGGTAGATAGAAACCAAAAGAAAAAAGAAAGAAACCTTTTGAAAATGAACATTGGATCGACAGTTAAGCCAATGGATTAAGAGAACAAAGCTGGGAAATGTCAGGGAAGATCACTTATCTCCCATTCCGGGCGGAGGGACATTCATTAAAGACCCTTCTTGACCCCCTGTCTTCCTCCTCTCAGTTCTGCCCCCAAGGAGAAATGGGAATTTTATGAATGGAAAATTTCAGATGTATATATATAGAGAGATAGATATATAGATATCTGAAATTACATATATTTATGAAATATATATATATATAATTTTTTTTACTGAGCTGACCAAAAAAAATGAATAGGTGTAATTTTGATTCATTCACACCAGATGGCTATTGTGTTGACATTCTAAGGAAAAAGAGGTCAGTGCCCCTGACTAAACAGTCAGGCATTGCTTGTTTTAAAATTACTTGCAACACACCAGTTGAATATCCCTGATACAGCTACGTGATGTATATAACCAAGTTGCAAAAGAGCAGGTGAATTCTGACACTCGACACTGCCTTTCACTTGAGACTAACTGAAACTGCAGTTAATGGCATTCTTTTGTTTATTCTTATTGATAAAGCAGTGGTAGTAATAAGCATTACCAACTATTGTCCTGATATAATAGAAAAGATTCAATCTGAAACTAGGTTCAAGCAATTAGTAGACTAAAAACATGTTCATAATTTATGTTATAATCAGATTGTGTGATGACAAAGTTCAGAAGGCTGAAATATAGCATTCTAGGAGCTGTGCGTTAATGATAACATAGAAACCAGCAAAAGAGCAAACTTCTTTCATCAAAAGAAAATTATTTATATGGTCTCTTACAGATTATAGAAAAATAGATAAAAGTTAGGTGATTTGATTTAGATTTATTAGAATTCTGTAAAGTGTAATGAAAGAAAGTGTTCCAAGACAATATTTGAGTATTCGGCACCAGCAGTTTCGTTTATACCAGAAGAATTTCCGTAGAACCGTGAACATCTACTTGTGGTAATTACTTAGAATTACGTAACATACTGATGGTGTGGGATACTGGAAGGAGGAACATAATATTTTATTATGCCTTTACATCATCTCCTCCAGAAGGCTATATAGCATTTATTGCTGCGTGAAAATTATGTCCTTAGTCATTTTATGAAATCACACCTTACAGAATTTAAATGATTTCAAGTAGGCTAACTTTATTTCGTATTTTATGTTCCTGTTTCAAGTTTCCACCCAATTGTAGGTCTCCCTAATATCGTACTTCTTTCATGCCAAGAACAAGAATAAAATAATTTTTTCATGATTATTCAAACATTATCTCTAGAGATCCCAATTTTGTACCACTGATAAATTCCTTCCCAGATATATCTGGAGAACAGAAAGTAAAATAGAAGGTCTGACAGAAAAGATTAAAGAAACTCCTTCTGTAAAAAAGATAAAAAGCTACTCAATCACACTGTTTAAAAACATTATTTTATAATGAAATTTTGGGCAGAGCTGACCACCAGACCAATTGGATAGAGCCAAAGGTGGGACTCCAAAGGCACAGAGGGTCCCAGGAGAAGAGCGTCTGAAGGCAGGGTGTGCTTGAGTAGTGACCACAATGCTTCTCGAACGTGGAAAAGAGTACAGTTCTTGCTTACAAACACCTCTTACACAAAGGAGCCATTTCATCTTCACAGCAAAATCTGAGTGTCCAACCTTTTGGTGTCTCTGGGCCATACTGGAAGAAGAGTTGTCTTGGACTACACATTAAATATATTGCAACATGTAATCACACACACACAAAAAATCATAATGTTTTAAGTAAATTGACGATTTTGTGTTGGGCTGCATTCATAGCCATCCTGAGCCACCTGTGGCCCATGGCCTGCAGGTTGGATACCCCAAATAGGTAGATAGGCCTGGACAATCTTTCTGTGTAAACTGAGGTCAGTATATGCCTGAGCAAGGCCCAAGTCAGGTTTTCCACTAATACATGATTCCTCTAGTTTGAAAATGTGCTCCTGACCTTATATGTCAAACTGATATACGGTGTTGATTTCTGTTCACTGTAACAAATGTCACTCTGTACTGGAACCTTGAAATACATAATCTGAAAGATTCCTTCCCACAAAGACAAATCAAGGTTTCTCCTAACCTACATTCTGGGTGGAAAAGAAACACAGTCATAATACCTTGATCTTTTCCTATAAAAGCAGTTATTGTTTCTTAGGAAGCCAGTTATTATTTCAAAGCAAAATACATTGAGTTTGATATTAGTAGGGCTCTTAAGCAGCTAATGGGGCCATTACCACTTCAAAAATAAAAGTGAAATTGAAAGACCTGCTTAAAATCTTGTAAGAGAATAGCTTTGTGAGAAGTAAAATTAGGATTTAAATGGGAGGAAGGCTAGCATTTCTCAAGTTCACACACTTTAAAAGGCACTTTTTGGTGGCCTGAGCAATGCATTGCTATTTTCAATGACTTTATACAGCACATATATTTTATAAAGGCTATACAATGAGTTGTGATAGGGTCTGTAGCTCCTTATCCCTATACAATGTGACTAAAAGTATAGTTTTGATTAACTTTTAAATACTTCAGAAGTCTTCCTCACATCTGTTCTCCCCAGTTTATGTTAAAGCAAGGTACTTGTGTGATTCAAGAAATTATTTAATGTTTGTAGATTTTAAACTATACCTACCATCTATGGTTTGACTTCTTTTTACTCTACCTGTCAACTTTTCAACCCCTTATCCCAAACTGTCTTTACTCACCATCATGCAACCGATAGCCTAGGATTTATAGCCTTCCATACTCTCTTCATCTTCAAAAATAAAGAAGTTATAAACATTGATATATTTTTCTTTTGACTTCATGTACTCTATTTCTTGCTAGAAAAATTTTGTTTTATAGCAAAATGTGTCTTTTAGAAATTATTCTCCAAATTTCCTATCTAGGAACAGCAAGCAGATCTTCCCAACTCCAAGAATAGGCAAATGGAGTAGCCTAATTATTTTTTTCATTTTCACTGATTTTTTTAATGTTGCATATAGTGTTTCCTTATGTTGTTAATCTTTTCAGTATGTGGGTTTGTGATCTTTCTTATTCTTAAACATGTATAATGTTGTTCTCTTTCTTTTTTTTCTGTACTTCAACAGGGTTTTACTGATTTTCTTGAATAACCAAAGAAAAACAGTTTCACTTTATTCTTCCTATTTTATATTTATTATAGGGTTTAAGGTTAGTATTTCCCTTTATTTTATTTTTTTGTCATTGCTTTTCTTGTAAATGAAAAAAAAAGCATAAAGTTCTTTTTTTGGACCATTAACTGAACTTATCCCTCAAGGACAGGCTTTCCTGAGGCTCTTTGATTTTATAAAATATTCCCCTTTACAATGTTTTCAAAACTGTACCATTTGTAATTTTGGTTTTAATTTGTTTTGATCCATAATTAACTTAGTATTGTGGTTCTTCATTTCCAAGAGCTGAGGAGGTTGCAGTGTCCATATTTGTTACTAATTATATTTTAATCCACTACAAAATGTGACATTGAAGTTGTAAAATGTCTACCTTTTTCTAGTTTTCTAGTTTCTGTTCCTGTTCTTTTTCCTAGTTTTCTTCATTGCCAAGTATATGGTTAATTATACATATTTCATAGATGTATTAAAAAACATTTCTTTTTAAAAGTATAAATTTCTGCCCTAGCTGGTATAGCTCAGTGGACTGGGTGCTATCCCACAAACCAAAAGGTTGCTGGTTCAATTCCCAGTCAGGGCACATTCCCGGGTTGCATGCCATGTCCCTGGCTCGGGGTGTGTGAGAAGCAACCAATCAATGTTTCTCTTGCATTTTGATGTTTCTCTCCCTCTCTTTCTCCGTCCCTTCCCCTCTCCTAAAATTAAATAATATGTATTATGTAACAGCGTAAATCTCTATAAATAGCTTTCAACTGATGTGTATTGATATCACTCAAATATTCTATGTCCTTCATTATGTTTTCACTACCAGGTCTGACTCCAAAACAGGCATCAAAATATTAATATCTCCCACTGTAATTGTATTTTTATTAAGTTCTCCTTGGAGTTTTAACAGTTCTTTCTACATGTTTAGCAGCCATGCTGTTTGGAGCACTGAGATATGTGACAATTATATATTCTTTGAAAAGTAGGCATTGCACTATTACATAATGTCTATATATCCATAAGTGCATTTGACCACTCAGTCTGAATATAACATCAGTATTCTTATGTTTCCTTTTAGATTTTTTCCTGTTCCAATATTTTGCTGAACTAATGAAACTGCTAATCATTTCTTCTCTCTTTCTTACGTGTTCGCTCTTGGCCGCTTTTGAAATTCCACTGGTTCTCCACTAGTTTATTTATTTAGTTTGTCTTCCCTGTACTACCACTTACAATCAAATATCTCTCAATTATAAAAAAAGCATTATGCCTGTTATCCATTAGGACAATATATTTCCCTGCTGCTTCCTATCAATCTTTCTAAGATAAAACATTTATAATATTTCATTGCTCATGTTCTCCCCCCAGGATTAGACATTTTAAGCGTGTGCTCCCCACGACCAACTTGCAATATAAATGAGCCAAAGGTGGCCCCGTGTACTGACCCTATATTGTTGACTTCTGCTCAGAAGGCTGGTGCTAGTAGCTAAATGTCTGCCAATGCCGGAACTCAAATTTTTACACATCAAATTATTTCCAGTGTAACTCAAACATGCAGATAGTAATCATTCACAGCATACCTGTTATGCATGCTTGTGAAACTGCATCAAACATCTAGTCAGAGATAAGACGAACCTTGGGGACTAGAAGCCAATGTTAGACATGATTTCTGTTCTTCTGTGTCTAAGAAAATGAATTAACTCAATTTATATTTAAACTTTTTTTGTAAAAGTTTGTGCATATTTTAAAGAGGAACAAAATAAAAAAATCCTAAACCGGAATGTCCTAACAAAACCAATTTAGCGTGGGGCAAAAGTAGGTTTGCAGTTCTGAATGGGTAAAGAAATGGCTATAGACACTTATAATAGAATATTATTCAGCCCTGAAAAAGAAGGAAAGCCTACCATTTGTGATAACACAGATGAAACATGAGGACATTGTGCAAAGTGAAATTAGCCAGTCAGAGCAGGGCAAATACCTCTTGATTCCACTTATATGAAGTATCTAAAGTAGTCAAACTCATGGAAGCAGAGCATAAAAACCTGGTTGCCAGGAATAGGGGGATGGGCATATGGGAGGGGCTTATCAACAGTATAATATTTCAATAGTGTAAGGTAAATTCTGAAGATCTTCTGTACAACAGTGTGTCTATAGTTAACAGTATTGTATAGTATACCTAAATATCTATTAAAAGGGTGGATCTCATGTTAAGTATTCTTACCACAATAAAATTAAAGTTAAAAAGAGAGATATAATCAAAAGTCAATAAATAAATTAAAATGATATATATATGGTCTGTGCAGAAGGTATCCAGCCATGCAAAAACTAGAGACATTTATTGAAGAAGACACAAGATAGAAGAAACATTGTCTATAGGACAATCATGCCTCAGTCCCCTTCAGAGTAGGCACCTTGGGACCTCACACAGTTCTCCCAATCGTCATCAGCTGCCCTCCATATTTTCCTGAATTTCACCAATGGTCTGAAATCTCTTCCCTTTCAAAGCTGATTTTAATTTTGAGAAAAGCCAGAAGCCACAGGGGGCCAAATCTGGCCTGTAGCGGGGCTGAGTCACCTGGGTGATTTGATGTTTCACCAAAAAACTGTGCACTAGATGTGATGCATGAATGGGCATCTTTTCATGATGAAGCTGCCAATCACCAGTGGCCCATGTTGCAGCCTTCTAATCATCCAAATAGTTTCTGCAGAGGAATGTTCAAGCTTAATGCAAAATTTGATACAGATTCATTGCCCTATTCACTCAGTCATTTTGAATGCGATGGCCACACAGTACACATGCCCACTCAACAGCATGCACCACCCTGACTAACTAGTATAGTGAAGTTGTCATTGCTCACACATGAGCATTCCAATCCAGTCTCCTTTGCTGCTGGGTTACATCCATGCCACGCAAACCATCCTCATTATGTTAACAATGGCTGGGCTTTTTCCGGACAGACCTTGTGTGTGTGTGTGTGTGTGTGTGTGTGTGTGTGTGTGTGTGTGTGTGTGAAAGACATGAGTATAGGGCAGGCCAACATAACAGATGTTTATTTTCAATGTGTCAGTTAATTTTATTTTCTAAAGAGAGCAGAAAAATTATATTTAGCCTAGAAAACTTCTGATTAGACAAACCATGCTTTATGATTGTTTGTATTCAGTGAAGCCCCTTCTTCCTAATACAATAAGCTGGACAAACATAATGGAGTTAAGTAGAAAGACCTGGACTGCTTTCTCACACACAGAAGGTCTCTCACAGCTATTGTAGAAACACTGAACTTGGATCACACCGGCTGCGGACTAAACTTTTAGTCCCAGAACTGATATTGGCCTGGAGAAAATCCCCAGAATGTCCAACTATAAAATGTCATCATTACATATTTTTTAAGCATATATTACCTGTCCTCTGGCAAGGAAACAGACCAATTTTTAGATCCAAAATAGCAAAGGCCTCAAAGCAAACTAAAGTTTTGCAAAGCAATAGCCATGCCTATGTGAGACCAATTTCATTAGCACTGGATATAAATAATTGTAAACAATAAATGACAAAATAGGGTCACTAGCAAAAATCCTAGAAGAAAAAGTCTACAGGGCCTAGCAGCCAGCATTTCAGAGACATCGGAGCAGTAGGGACCATATTTTTAGAGGACAGAGAGATTATGAATAACTAAGAGCATCTTATTGTATAAGAGATTCAGTGGGGATAAATCACCTTGAACAGCTCGGCAGAGAGCACAGTATAAGCATCTACACATCGTAAAAACAGTAGTCTACCTTCACAGGTGTCCAGAAGAAAATTAATTGAGGTGGTGTGCCATTTTATCAAAACTCTCACCCCTTCACAGACATAACATCTATACTACCATTTTCAGTCATTGGTGTAATAAAAGGCTGGAGACTCCTGTTCATTTCATAATGAGATTATGCTGTTTAGGTTAATACCTAATGTAGCTCATCATATTTACAACTGGAAAAATCTCTGAAACAGTGTGATCATAGGTAGTGTATTTGACTACTTTTGATTTAAAATAGGAATAGATTAAACGGTGATTTCAGAAATGGAAGAAGAGACCTGATGGCACGTAAGCATGACCTGGGCCTGAAGGCAGCAAAGATGGAAGGGAAGAAATCACTCAGATACTAAGCCCCTACTGACTCGGGCACTGAACTAGCCATTTCTACCTATTATCTCAGTGACTCTTCTCAGTAACCCTTTTAAGACATCACTTTATCTCACCTTCAAAAAACTGAGGGCAAGAGAGAGAACTCACTGAAAAGATGGTGGTAGATTTGATGGACACATGTGAATGAATGCAAGTTGAATGAAAAAATAAACCTCATAGACCAAAAAACCCTAATTATACACACAATTTGTATTAATGTACAAGGTACAATGCAAGCCTCTAAGCATAAAGTAGGTAGGAAAGGCAAAGGTACAGTGACCATCTTAGCCTGTTCTCTCATTTGGAAAGTAACTCCAAAGCATGAAACTGACAAGGGGGAATCAGGATCATTTCACTCACTCTTACAAAGATCAGCACAACCTTCTCCCTAATGTGCAATTTTTTGCATGCGTGTGACATTTCCAGGTCTTAAATTTTTCTACAGTTAAATTATGGCATGCCTCCCACAGGTGTGGATCGTTTGTGAAGAAATAAAGTGATACTTGACTAAGAGCTGTGGAAGCAATTAAAATCCCTCTCTGCAATAGAAAGTAAATAAAAAGCCTCTTACCAGTGTCAGACGGAGGCAAATACTAATACAATGGGGAGAGAGTAGAAAGAGCGTGCTCTAATTTTAGAAGCTAAAGTCCACGGTGGCTGTGGCGAGTCTTCACGGGAAGATACAGTACAGCGGTTTGCCCTCCTTGTATGAGGTCCACTGTACACGGTATCACATTAACAATTCAATGTGTCTTGGGCATGCTTCCTAAAGAATTCAGAATCCTTCACTGCAAAATGTACTTGACATTGTAAAAGTAATTAACCTTTCGCAAATTAAATTTTTAAAATGTTTAACCATTTTGTTATTTCAAAATAATACAGCTCACTATAATTTCCCCTTGTATTAAGTTATCTGTAATATTTTGCATGATTTTTTAAGGTTTTCAGTCAAGTTTTTTCCTGAAGTTAATTCTTTCCTCTTTCTAACAATATTAATCCAGTCTTAAAAAAAATAGCTAAAATTTTACTAGAAAAGAATACTTAAATTCTTCTTTTCTATAATCACAATGATAGTTATGAGTCCATTTTTGTTTATTCATTTTACTACATCGAAGATACTTATGTCCTTGACAAGGACGGTGGGGACTATTTAATTTGACGCTAAAGCTCTGCAAGTTAAGCACCAGCATTATCCCCATGTTCCAAGTGAGGGAACTTGGGCTGAAAGAGTTTCAGTGAATTCCCCAGTGTCAGACAGCTAGCACGGGAGAAGCTGGGCATGCACCCCAAGCCACACTGCCATCTGAACGTCGGCAATGAAACACAACGACATTATGAACAGATGAAAAGTATGTTGTTAGAATATGTAGGCAGGCCTGACAGCTTCCTCTCTGAAACATCTGGGCAACTAACCCTCCTTCTGATTCCGCAGTCCTCTCTGAGAAAGGCCCTGAACCAGGCTGTGTTCACAGACAGGCCAATGGAGGTGACTGGTGATTAGGACTAAGCTGAGCAGACACTGTGTGTTGTGTCACACCAAGTTTGATGACAGGGGCCTCGCTCAGCTGGGTGGTCCCAGAATAGAGCCAGACGAGGCCATATAAAAAATGCCATAAGACTGTGAGCCTGGACATGGAAAGGGACAGCTGACCTTCCAGAAGATCTGTTGTGACCTTCACTCACTCAAACGTTAATGCCCAATATGGCCCATGCCCCAGTAGCTTACACTTCTATGTTTCTCCTGCAGAACTGGTATGTCTGTCTGCTTTATAAGCTGGTTGCGCTACTTCTGAAGCTTTTAAGTAGGTGAACTGGGTTTAATTCAGGCAGGTGATGCCTATGTTTAATGCCTCCACTCATCTGAACCTATAGAACAGAATTAGACCCATACAGCCTGTGGGCCACACCCAGCCTGCCTGTGTTCGTACAGCCTGCAAGCTAAGAATGACTTTTACAATGTTCAATGGTTGGAAAATACTAAAGAAGAAAAAAAGATTTTCTGACACATGCAATTTATGTAAAATTCCAACGTCAGTGAATAAATAAAGCGTTACTGGAGCCCAGACAGGCGTGCGCGCGCGTGCGTGTGTGTGTGTGTGTGTGTGTATTGACCAGGGCTGCTTTCTCACTACCAGGGCAGAACTGCATAGCTGCAACAGAAACTGTATAGCTTATAAAGCCCAAAATATTTACTGCCTTGCTCTTTACACGGTCTAAAGGTAAGCTCCATTTCTAGAATGTAAGCTCCATGCTGACAAGAATTTTTTTTTCTGTTTTGTTCACTCCCTTATCCTTAGCTCCTGGAAAGAAATACTCAAATAAAAGTACTGAGGAAGGAAAGGAGAGAGAGAGGAGGGGAAGAAGACTGGCAGGAAAGACTTTGTCAACAAACCGGTCATTCATGCGACGCATTTAATTCATCAGTAACTCCAGCTGGACATATGACAGGCGTTCAATAGTTGTTTGGCAAACAAATAAATGGCCAGTCAATACTCCGATGGGTTTAACATCTAACAGATCCAACCGATTGACCTAACTTGACTACGCTCTTCTATTTCAATAAAATTCTGGCAAAATTGAATTACATCCACCTTTTAGGGAAAAAATTAGAACCTCTTCCCTAAAAAATTGTGTCGTACCAAAACAGCAGCATCAGAATCAGGGTAAAGCCTCCTAAGTGACAGCTGGGATTATTAGTCATATCTTGAAGGTTTGAATGTGATTGTTAAAAAGCAATACGTACCTGATATTATGTGCATGGAGATTACCTGGAGCTGCCAAAATTAAACCAATCATAATACCAGTGTTCTAAATTTATAAAGCACTTTATAAAATGGCACTTAAAAGAAAAAAAAATTAAACTATTAACAACTGATTATATGATCTGTTATGTCCATTGTCATAAAAATACTTTTACACCTAGGGATTGACAAAATTATCGAGTTTAAATGCTTACAGTGGCAAAAATCAGGAAACTGGTAAGAGATAAACAATTAAAATCAGTAGGGAACATGATAAAATCATAAAGATCCTTAATGAACATCAGATGGCAAACTAGCCAGGTAGACACAGTTGAACAGAAATTGAATTATCCTTTTTAATGAGATAATCTTCATTTGGTAGCATGATTGTTAATCCCAGACTTTCTGAGGTTTTCCCACAGTCATCAAGCCCAGGGACAGCTTTGTACAAAACAATGGGGAGCCCCAGATGTGTCTGCACCCCATACCTATAGATTTTGTTTTCAGAGCCATTTTCCCAAGGCTTGATCTGTTTCATTGGAAGAAAGGTATCTTCAAGTAGCTCATAAAGAGTTCCTGTTTTCTAAAATTGAACCCATTGGATGGAAGTGTCCATCTACCGTCAGGATGCCCAGCTCCACAGCGAATGGAATATGAGCAACAAATAGTCAAAGGGAGCAACTTGCTTGCTCAGAGGCTGTATGTCCTCTCTCCCAGGACAGTTGCACACCCCTTGCTACAGGATTCTTTAGTTACCGGATCAGTGGAAATTCTCTTCTTTAAACAATTTTGTTTTCACCAGTGCATGTTAGTATGATTACTTGATTTTTTTTGTAATATTTAAATAAATCTTTTCTTGGATTTAATAAGTTTCAAACCTTAATATTAAACCTGAATCTCAGATTAACCAGTTCTGGCTGAAAACATCTCTTCAGGTGAACCTGAAGACCCACCAATTAAAGACACTTGAAAATATCCTAGTATTAGAAAGAAAAGGGTAGGGAGAGTAAAGAATGGATGAACAATGCACTTGTTAGAATGAATCAATCACTGATCTTTTTTCTCAGAACATAGTTATCCTGAGGAAATTAGAAATGCATTGAGTAAAGGGGAAAGAACCTTGACATACGGAGAACTCTCCAGTGCTGATTTTGGAGAGTAGATCTTCAGAAAGGACCGTACAGTTGGAATCTTGGATATGCGGACAGCCTGTGACCTCCCATCACATGCTACCACTGTGACCTCAGCACGAAGTACAATGATTGTCAATTCACTTTCCTGTGACTCCAACCAGCACAAAAACTGTATGTGAGAAGCATCAGTTAGTTCTTCAATATCCGACTTCTTTCTTTCTTCTTCATTGGTCATACAGTCACGCAAAATAGAAACTTAATTTTGAGTCTCCTTTGAACCTGGGTGTAGCAAAATGTGATTTTTTTTAATAGCTGATGAACATGAGGGGAAGTGGTACTTGCAAGTAATATTTTGACGCAGAGAGAAGATGAGTACCTTTCCCTGCCTTCCTCCTCCCTCTGGTTGGTACATGGATGTGTGGACATGAAGTCAACTCCTGTGTGTCACATACATAAGGACAGTACCAGAGGGATATCAGAAGGCGAACAGATGGAAAGGAACTGGGTTCCCTGTATTATTTACTCAGAATCTTACAAGAAAGTGAGAGAAAAAGAAAGTTTGTTCTGAATGGAGCTGAACTTGTGTCTTAGTTAAAACATCTGTGAAAACAGTCTACTATTGTGCCGTCTCCTGTTTTCCCAGTGCCTCGTGGTGGGTCAGAGTGGGTCCACCAATGAATATTTAATTAATGCGAGGATGTCTGGTCACACTGAGCATGGATAGATGGATGGAACCATGAATAGAGGGATGAATAGATCAATGAGTGAATGGATAATTGGCAGGATGGATGTAGAAAAGGAATGGGCACTAAAGTGAAAAAAACATATGAGTATCAGTTTTAAAACCTTGCCTCAGACCTGCCTAGTCTTTAGTCTTTCAGTAACATCTGGGCTCAAGTTGAGGAAACTTCAGGACAGGAATACCTTAAATATTCATAATGTGCCTCTCTAGACATGGCTCAAGGCCTCAGGATCTCTCTCATCCACTGGTCCCTCCATCCTGCACAGCAGCTTTCTATCGCCATAGTCAGCTTTCTCCTCTATTTTCCCCTTACTCTCAGTAGTTGGCTTTGATATTAATTTCACATAGCAATGGGTAGTTCTCATATCAGCACAGCTGGTTCAGTTCTTACCTTACTTAAAATTTCATTGGCATGTGACACTGGGAGCTGCTCACTCGTGTTCAAAGCATCAGTTACCACTGGCTTCTGACATTACACCTGCATGGCCTTTTTTCCTCTCTCTCTCTAATATTCACCCTCTCTGGCTCCTTTACATGCTGCTCCTTCTGGCTTGAATTTTAAATGTCAGTAGCCTTCAGGGTCCTGTCCTCTCAGCTCTCCCAACACTTGCCCTAGGTGATGTCACCTACTACCTTAGCCATTGTTACCATAAAATAGGTTCATCATTCCCACACAAATTTTTCCAACCCCATATTTGCATGATACACCCCAAATTCTAATAACCAAAACCTACTGGACCTTTCACTGTCATGGTTCAGTGGCGCTGCTGGCTCAACCTGCCCAAGCCGATTTTTCATCTTCTCCCTTCTCTTATAGTCCTTTCTGTGAAGTTTTACATGAATATATTTTCAAAACTCTTCCATTTTGTAGAAATGTTAAGATGTTAGAATGTTGTATAAGATACTGTATTTCACAGTTTCCTAGCCTATCTACCTATGCTAAGTACCAGGCAAAAGACAAATATCAGGATAAGTATACTAGGGTGAATTTTGGACTTACGTCATCCACACAACCGTATGTCAGGTACAATTATTATTCCCGTTTTATAGGAACTGAGGTAGGTAGAGAGTAGATAATATGTCCAGAGTAACCCAGTTAGTATGTGCTGGAGCAGGGATTTAAATCCAGAATGCCTGACTCCAAAGCCCAATTTATGCTATTGTCCTTGTCACTCAGTATCGTAACTGCCTGTTCCCTCGTCCTTATCACCCAACAGAGTCATGATGAAGGGCTGTCATGCCCCCACTATTTTTGTTTTATTCATTACTAATATTAAGAAAAATCACTAGTAAACATTCACTTAAAATGCTTTTGAAAGTTGTGAAAAAAAGATAATGAGATGAGATGTGATCAGCTTAATACATAAGAATATGATAAATAGTATTTCATTGTAGAGGCCACATTTTTCTCCCCCTTTGTAGCCTGACAGGGGAGGTGGTTATGTTTACAACTTCCCAATATCCTGGGTTTTGTTTATTTTAATCCACAGGTATTAGTGCATATGACATCCCAGATTCCCTTTCTCATTTGAACATTTACTTTCACCTTTGTACCTTTTCATACAGTCAAGGAGAGCTGCATACATTTCCTTCTTCATATTTGCTCTGCAAAATCCATGCCAATTGTGACATTTGCCTTTTATCCTGAGGCTGAACGTTGGTGATGTTGAAACGTGAGGAGAGGCTCAACTGACACACGACTTGATGAATGCTAAGAGATCTGACTTTCTGACTATGCCTAGAATATGACGCCTCTCTGATGGGACATTTTACTATGTGTTTTCATGCCTGAAAAGTACTTTGAAAATGATCTGGTGCACAGTGAGGGTTATATAAGTGTAATCTATCATATATTTATACAGTCTCCTGGAGAAGTTGTTATACCAGGAGATGGGCTTGTCCCAACCCAAGAAGACTGTCATTGATCTCTTATTAATATGCTCACCTTTGCACAACATAGCAAGTCTATAAAGTTGGAAAAAACTAGAACTAAGAGTGACAGCTAAAGTAAATGACTAATAGGTAGGCTATTCTTGTCGATGCCTCAGTTAGCACCTGAACAGGCCTGACAGGTGTTAGAGCTCGGAGACCATCAGTGAGGAGGAAGCGGTCCCAGTGGGTCCCCATTGTAGACAGTGCAAGGAAGCCCAGGCAGGCAGACTGGCAGCGGCACAGAGGTGGCCAGGGAAAGTCCAGGTGTCTGTCTGATCAAGTGGGAAGAGCACAGCAGCAGCAGCAGGCCAGGTGTCAGCACAGTCAAGAACTATGAGTCAGGACTGTAGTCACGAGACAGTAGGATCAGAGTTCGGGAAGAATTAGGGGAACTGATAAGGAACCAAAAACTCGATTTACAACATTAGAATAATAAAGGTACTCAGGAACTGAAACAAAAACAAAAACCAGAACTTAGTGCTAAAGAATGAAGAAAAGTCTTTATGGTCCTTTAAGATTAAAAGATCCTGTTCTAGGCTGACTTCCTGGTGGGCTGATAGCCAAGGGTTCTTTAAAATTTCTTTAACTGGAGACTAGACTGGATCCAGACTTTGAAGTTAGGCTGAGTCTGGAGGTGAGGAATTGAACCTAGCTATGGCTAAAGGACTTTGGAGACAGAAGAAAGCAGGCCACTCCTTTATCTTTATCATTTTAAATCATGACCTTGGACAAGAAACATTTGTCATGCAAGCTTAACAGCTTTGACCACTGGGAGAGTTGTTATGAGAAATCTACACAACAAAGATAGTTCGTAATTGCTTCACAAAGAATTTTTATATTCTTTTACTAGTTTTTTATCCGTTGAATCTCCTAATCTACATATCTCTAAAATTCTTTAGGCTATTATTTTAAAACTCAATGTCACATGCCCTCATTAAGGAAGCAATTTAGTTAACTAATGTCACTATATTACTGAACATTCTAACTAATCTGACAAATTTTCCATAACCGCCCAGTGGGATCCAGGCTCCCTGGTAATTTCTGACATGCTGACAGGGAAAAAAAACAAAAACAAATCTTATCAACACTGTCACTTCAAAAATCTCATTTTCAGGAAACTGGAATTAAGTATCCCCATCCCTTTACAAAATCTACCTTTCAACGTGATGAACAATCTCAGATGACTCCACATTTAAGCCATGCCCTTAGCTGCAAATGTAAAACTCTTCACTGGCGAGAATGCTTGCAACAGAACAACCCCTCCCCATTTTTCATGCTACTGGGCTGAAAAGGTAGAAATAGCTAAATTGCCATTGTTCTTTTAATTTAGATATTGACTTATAGTCATATTTATTCATACGGATAGCAGCTTTGGGATGATGCTAGTGACGGCAGACTGTGTTTTCCTATCCCAGGTGACTAAATTAAGTGAACGAAGAACTGAATGGAACCAACTCAACGGTCTAGCTATGCCCACAGCAAGGTGATGTGGGAAACAAGCGAACAAAAGGCGAGAATTTCAGACACCCACCCGCACCCACTAAGGAACGGCGGGATGCTGACGTGCGTGTAACAGTGCTGTTGCTTCTACAGATGATGCCTTCTCTGTACTGGCCCGTCTCTTTGCTTGGCACGACTCAAAGTGAAAGTTATAAGAATAAACTAAACATCTATGGAAGCAATGTGATTCAAATGCATTATGAAAGTATACAGAAATAAAGCTAAGTACCTTTAGAAGCAAAATAAGAAGTGGAAGCAAAACAAAAACCCCTTAGCTTACCGTTTTCCACAATGACAGAAAGATGATAACATCTCTATTTGTGGGATGTAAAAATGAATGTTGGATATAGCAATTGGATGTGTAAAGATTTTATAGTCAAGTAATAATACACTGTTCTGAAACAATTAAAGTGCATCTACTGTCATTAGGTGCTGAATAAAAAATAAAAACTTTGATAATTATGCTAAATGGTACCTTTGTAGTAAATATTTGCTCATTTGATAATAACCAGGACCAGCTGACACCACATATCATACATGAAAAGTATTCAGTAAATACATGCTGACTGATTTCTATGTAATAAATGTACACCAGTGGTAGTTTTGAAGAATCTTTAAAACAAGCAAATCTAATAAAATTATTACAATTTCATGTTGAATTAAAATACATAATTCAGCATGTAGTCTTTATTCAATAATTTTTATTTGATGCATATTTTAATAAGAAAAAAATGGAGAACCAGAGACTCTTTTATATCCGAATGTATAATTCGAAATTCTCAAAAACACACTTAAGCTCGTTTCAAGCTTATGGTTTCTGAAACCTGATGAGTTCTGCATGACAAACATGCAGGACCCCAAATTCACTGTGAAGATGAGAAAGGATGACCACAGAAAGCCTGAGGCAGTAGAGACATGTTTAGTTTAGCTCAGCCATTGTTACTGACATATAACATAGATTGCCATTCTTATTTTACATTATTGTATACCGGGGCTCCTTATTTTTTCCAGACATCATAACACATATGATAACACTGTGTGAGCCTATGATGCATTGACCTAATTACCCTCCCTTCCTTTAGAAACTCACTTCTGGGATTCTACAGCCTGACCTCGTCACCGCGGGAATAGGCATTTGACCAGTCCACAGAACACCATGCCTCTGGCAACAGAAATTGTTCCAATTGTCAGCAAGTCCTTCACAATGGATTAAGATATCGATTGCTATATCTTACTATAACAGTCACTAGATTTAAAAGTTATTTTTCCACCGAGTGCTTTGACAGGGAGAGAATAAGAACATGACTGCCACTTGCCCTAACATGGGGAGACGTATTCATTCAGTGTCATAAAGCCAAACTAACATGTGGAAGGAGAAAGGAATGAGGGAAGGAAAAAAGGGAGGGTGGGAGAGTGTGGTGGGGATAGAGGCAGAGGCAGGGAGTATGCACAAGAATAAATGAATATAACCAAAGGCCCTGAAATAGAGAACAGGCTGACAGCGACCAGAGGGGAGGGGGAGGGAATTTCAGGGGAAAAGGGGGAGGGTTTACAGGAACAAGAATAAAGGACACCTGGACAAAAACTGGGGGGGGGGAATGGGAGGGAGGTGGGGAGGGCTCGGGGGTGGGCTGGAATGGGAGTTAAAAAAAAAGAATACATGAACATATTCTGAAGAAATCAAATCCTAGTTCTACCTCCTGAGCCTCAGCCACCTGCTCCACTGCCTTTGATTCCAATGAGCTAACGCAAAGTAATTCCCTGTCAGGTCCGTGAACAGAGGCACTCCTTCTGTCTGGAAGCTGGTTTGACTTCAATTCATTTACCCATAACCTGAAAACAAACAAACAAACCAAAACTAAAAACTTCCACAGCTTGCTGCCTTTATTAATCCCTGGGCCACCACATCTTCCCATTTTTGGTCTTCTAGCCATCGGCATCTACAAAAACAATTTTCCATATAAATTTGCCCTTTTTGAAATACTTAGCATAGTTTCCATTCTCCTGGCCAGTCCCACGTGCACAGCATATGAAACTGGCACTTGAGAGAGAGGTCTTACAAATGCATGTGTTAGAAGCTCCAGCACGGAGGGGTGAACGAAGCAACTGAGATGGTGACATTCCTTGGGAAGGGCATGGAGGGAAGGTTCAAAAGTGGAGATATTTTTAAAATAGCAAAATGAGTGTGTGCTGCTTGATGGAGGACAGGTCAACTTTAATTTTGAATTCAAGTTGACTTTGGCCTAAAGAATGCCCACAACAGTAGGCAGAAATCTTTGATGAAAAATCACATGAGCGTGGCCACTCTCTCTGCTCAGGCCTTCAGAAGCACAGTTGGTGGAGAAGAGAAGCTAAGAGGGAGTGAGATGAGATTGAGGTTAATTCATCTGGTTATAAGGTTGACTGAACCACCTCCCGCACCTTCCTGGGTTCAACTGCTCATCTAGCACAAGGGTTAAATGATAACACACTCATAAAGCTGTTTTGAATAATGCATGGGACATGATGTATGAAAAGTGCCAGATTCATGATAAATTATCAGCACTAAGCAGCTGCTACTGCTGCTGGTGATGTTGTAACATGGAAAAGAAGATTGTCAGATTATCTATTCTAATGTTCTTCCTAATGTATATATATTTCTATATATATATATTTATATATATATTTGATTGTATTTGCTGTTACATTAGTTTGTAATTAAGAACAAACTTTACACAGTGATATCACAAGACCTCAGAATAAATAAAACCCAAAATCCTGAGGATGAACTAAGTTTGTTGCTAAGTGATCTGTTTTTGATCTTGGCCTCTCACTGTGTTTTGGGCGATTTCATACTTCTATCCCACTTGCTCTCTGCTTCCGGTTATTTCAAGGTGCTGTCAGATAGATGCTAAGCGACCGTGTTAATATCCTCTATTACCACTGGCTCTCAGCCCTTCAGCCACTGCAGCTGCATCTGATACAGTATTTTGGATCTCATCAGACACAGAATTACATGGCCCGCTAATCTCAGAGACCTGGCTCCATCACCTGGCATTGCATTGATGGAATCTCTTCAACAAAATGTTTACCTCACTTAATACGCCTGAAAGATTTATCTTATTTCCTTGACAAGGACACCCTTGTGACAAGAGATTACCAGCCAAATCTAAATTTTATATCTGGATGGCACACACCTGCAAAATTGTCACATTGAATTAAATTTTTTATTAATAGTCTGATTACATCACTCTAAACAAAATCTTTTCCTGGACACAAATCCTATATAAACAAATTCAGCTGCCTGCTTCCATATCTATGATCAAGGTGAAAAGCAAATACACAGGTTGATGTTTAATCATTAACACCAAATGCCACTGAAACCAGCTCAGAGCATCCCAATTTGCAACCTTCTAAATCTTGTTAAGCAAAACTAAATATTGGTTTTCAGTCACCCATATCTGTTCAATTCTTCCATTTTCCTTAGCTCACCACTCCAATCCCCTTGAACAGCCCCAGGTAACTATGCGCACTGAAGATAGAAGCTGCTTTACCTGGGTGTGTGCTCCCCTGAAATTAGCTCTAGACCTTCTGGAACATGTCCAAGTACTGCAGCTGCAGCCACGTGTCACCACAATGGCCAAGGATGCAGGTGAGTGTGCACCATGGGTCTACATGCAACAGCCTACGTGTAATAAGTGCAAGAAGCTAAGCATCACAGAATAGCCTAGAGGCACACCAAATTTTACAAGGATTTAAAATACACTATAGCATTTTGTCCTAGGAAAATGAGATCAATTCCTTTTTTACCCAGTTCTAGAATCGCAGGGTCCAGTTCTTCTTTCATTCGCTAATGTATTCCAGTCCCGGCCCCTGTGAGAACATGTGGATGCTACATATGTGACGGCTGAACCATCAGTGGGTTTCCTAGAAGTTTTCTCACTTTACCCCCTTGTTCCCATCAACCTTGCACAAGTCACTTGGAAAACACTTTTTTATAATCACTTATAGTTTCCTTGAAAAAATAATTTAAGAAGTCATATGAAGTAATTCAATTTAATATTAAAAATATAAAATTTTCCCACAGAGCATCACTATAATGAATACATAATTGGGGGGGCAATGCTTATTCAACTAAAATGACCTTCTTCAAAGGAAACTCAGAAAATCATTATTAAGTTCAGGAAAAAATATTTCTAAAGCAATTATTAAATATTGTTTCTAATTCTACTTTCTTGCCCCCCTCTACTTCTTCCACCTGGGGTTGAATGAAAGGTCTGCCTCTCAGTGTATTCCGTAGTTTTAGGATAGATGACAGGCAAGGTGAAATGTAGATTTTTCTCTGTGTGGTTATCTTTGGGAGGAAAACTTTTCATTGTCTAAATAACACTATGCTAAGTGAAATAAGCCAGTCAGAGAAAGGCAAATACCATAGGATTTCACTCACATGTGGAGTCTAATGAACAAAATAAACTAACAGGGAAAGTAGAGACAGACTCATAGATGGGGAGCAGGATGATAGTTCTGGGGGAGGGGTGGATGGGGGCATCAAGCAAAAAAGGAAAAAGCTCTCGTGGACACGGAGAACAGTGTGGTGATTGTGGGAGGGTGGAGAGGGGTGAGTGGAGGTGGAAGAGGATAAGGGCATAAATGGTAATGGAAAATATTTTTTAAAAAAATAAAAGAGTAGCTATTACACTAAGCAAGTCTTATGTTAGCCAAGGATTCTATCTTGGAATGAGCCAGAAAACAAAATTTTTGTTCATGTAATCATTCTGCCTTGTACCAAATACCTTTGCTTAAATTTAGATCTATAACAGAAAAAATTTGTTTATTTCATTTGTTCTTTAGTCCAAAAGACTGTCTTATGAGCTGTCATCATGTGTGTACTGCACGTCGGTCCTGCGGGACCTGGGGGAAGGGAGGGCTCGTCCATCTGCATTCGGCCCATTTCCTCTTCAATGGGCAAGCACATTAGGCAGGTGGGAGCCCTTTCCCCAGCACGTGTAAAATCATATGTGGCAAGTGTAAAATATTCAATTTACCTGTGGAAAAAATAATCCGATCACACTCCAAAATCTGATCAGGTTAGGACTTAATGAAGTTATAGCCTCAGCAAACACCCACCCGTGCACAGCCCGACCCGGTTCTCAGAGCCAACACCTGACGATTTCCAGGTGCCTGCGTCTGCAGTCCTGTCACTTGTCATCGACAGCGATATGGCAAAAACAGAGCTCTGCACTCACTCTCTGCTTGATATTTCAGACGTTTCCTCAGAATGTCTAATTAATTAAAGATGAACAATAAAGGACTTTCAAGTGATCATTAATTTCCAATCACAGAAAGCCCCATTTGTTCCAGATGTCATAAAGGAATAGGTATTAATAAAACCCAGAACATTTAGTAGTTAATTATATGTGTGTGTGCATATAATTTAACACTATATATTTATATCCCATATATTTAACATTATTGTATATGTTGAATATTACACATATTAGCAGTGTGGAGAGATATTTCACTATAATTGAGAATGTTTTTTTAAATTGTCTGGAGGAATAGAGAAAAAGGAAAAAGGACTCATGAACATGGACAATGGTGTGATTGCAGAGGGGAAGGGGATAAACGGTAATGGAAAAATATAAGAAAAAAAGAAAACACAAATGAAAAAATAAAAATAACAAAAATAGTTTTTACTGCAATTTTTTTAATTCTCAAAAATAAATAAATAAAATGCCTGGAGAAGAAAAATCTTTTTTTTGTTTGCTTTTGTTATTTTTTTCAAGTATACTTTATTGATTATGCTACTATAATTGTCCCAATTTAAGAGCTTGGTGATGATAAACTCCTTTAACTTGACCTTATTTGGGAAGTACTTTATTTGCCCTTCCATTCTAAATGAAAGCTTTGCTGGAGGTCTTGGCTGTAGGTCCTTGCCTTTCATGACTTTGAATACTTCTTTCCAGTTGCCCCTCCTTGCCTGTCAGGTTTCTTTCGAGAAATCAGCTGATAGCCTTATGGGAATTACTCTGTAGGTAACTCTCTGCTTTATTTTTGTTTTTGTTACTTTTAAGATTCTCTGCTTATCTTTAATCTTGGGTAATTTAATTATGATGTGTCTTGGTGTGATCCTCCTTGGGTCCAACTTCTTTGGGACCCTCTGGACTTTCTGGAAGTCTATTTCCTTTGCCAGATAGAGAAAGTCTTTCTTCATTATTTTTTCAAATAAGTTTTCAATTTCTTGTTTTTCCTATTCTCATTCTGGTCCTCCTATGATTCAGATATTGGAGCTTTTAAAGTTGTCCCAGAGGTTCCTAAACCTCTCCTTGTATTTTTTAATCCTTGTTTCTTCATTCTGTTCTAGTTGAATGATCATTTTTTCCTTTCATTCCAAACTGATTTGACTCCCAGTTTCCTTCCCTTCACTGTTGGTTCCCTGTATATTTTTCTTTATTTTACCTTGTATAACCTTCATTTCTTCTTTCATTTTGTGACCAAGGTCAATCAATTCTGTGAACATCCTAATTACCAGTGTTTTGGACTCTACAACAGATAGGTTGTCTATCTCCTCATCACTTAGCTCTTTTTCTGGAGTTTTGATGTGTTCTTTCATTTAGGCCATATTTCTTTGTCTTGGTGCACCAGTCTGGATGAATGTTTCTTTGACTGCTTGGTTGTTAGACTTCCATGCAGTTTGATTTTCTGGAAGTTCTGGTTGTGTTTTGTTTTTAAATTGGTTGTTATCCTTCTTTTGGCTGTGCAAGGGAGTAAAGCATTTCTGTCTATGCCTCTTTCTTGGCTGGAACCCTGAATTCCTGCATTTGTTATTTTTAATTGTATTTTTCCATTACCACTTATCCCTCTTATACTCTTTTCCATGTCCAGCTATGCCTCTACCCCTGATGCTATCACCACACTGTTGTCTGTGTCCATGAGTCCTTTTACTTTTCGGCTCAATCCCTTCACCCCTTAATCCATCCCACAGAGCTGTCAGCCTGCTCTCTGTCTATGAATCTATCTCTACTTTGGCTGTTAGTTCAGTTTGTTCATTAGATTTCACATATGAGTGAAATCATATATCTCATCAGACAAGGGAAGCAAAAGAAAAAAAATAAGCAAATGGGACTGCATCAAACTAAAAGGTTTTGCACAGCAAAGGAAACCATCAGCAAAATAAAAAGACAACTTATTGATGAGGGATCATATTCACCCATACATTTGGTAAGGGGTTGATATCCAAAATTTATACTGAACTTGTATAAGTCAACACCGAGAAAATACAGTTCAATTAAAAAATGGGCAAAGAACCTGAATTGATACTTCTCCAAAGAGGACATACAGATGGCTAATAGACATATGAAAAGATGCTCAACATCACTAATCATCAGGAATGTAAATGAAAACTACAATGAGATATCATCTCACACCTGTGAGAATGGCCATCATCAATAAATCAACGAACAGCAAGTGCTAGAAAAGATGTGGAGAAAAGGGAACCCTTTTCCAATGTTGGTGGGAATGCAGATTTGTGCAGCCACTGCAAAAGCAGTATGGAGTTACCTTAAAAAGTTTAAAATGGAACTGCCTTATGACCTAGCTATTCCACTTTGGGAAATTTATACAAAGAAACCAGAAACACTAATTCAAAATAATACAAACACCCCTATGTTCACTGCAATGTTATTTACAATAGCTAAGATTTGAAGGTATCCCAAGCATCCATCAGTAGATGAGTGGATCAAACAACTATGAGACATTTACACAATGGAATACTACTTGGCCGTAAAAAAGAAGAATGTTTTAACCATTGTGACAACATGGATGGACCTGGAGAACATCAGGCTAAGTGAAATAAACCAGTCATAGAAAAAAATCTTTTTATATTAAATATAAAAATGTCTATAGTTTGGGCCATGTTATCTATTTTTTTCTGTCATCAAATATCACCCATAAAAATATGAAGAAAAGGTTTAATTTCAATCAGTAAGATTAACATTTTTGTGCCCATATCTTGTTAAATGTGAAAATTATAGAAAAAGTAAAAGATGTTTTGCCAAAAGATGCTTCATATTAAAGTAATCTTATTCTAGTTATCTAGGTACTTTTTGCTTATATAATAAAAGTTTCAGAATGTTTCTTTATATATGTATATTCATTCATCCTTCACAATACCTGGGTAATTGGTTTTGTTTCATTAAGGAGACCCATATAAACTAAAATGATATTAGACTCTATCTCAAATTTTCCTGCAAAAAGTAGGCCCTTCAAAGCTTCACATCAACATCTAAAATTATATACATAACCAGCATGTGTTTAGCAATTAAATCTCATTAACCTTTACATAGAAATTTCAATAAGCTCTGGATAACACCTGCATCATTCTGGCCTTAGCATCCTTTGAAGACATGCCCTCAGCCATAATACCACTTCAAGTCCTACTGGGAGCTTTGTCAGTGTTCCTGACGGCCATGGGTCATTTCTGCCACCAGCTATGGATTGCATTGTGATGGCCCATGCCCTCTAAAACCATGAACCAAAGATGTACACGTCTGAACTGCTAGTCAGTGCTCTGCCCTCACTCAGCAAGGTGGCTAGGGTGCCGCTGAACATGCCTAAAACTACTCTTCTCTCTTGAAGGAGCCCATCACCAAGCTGATTGAACCAGAGGCATTACAACATTATGGAGAGGGCTCTTTAATATTTCAGGGGTAGCCTTTCATCCCTGCCAGGTGGTCTGCATGAGGACTGGTTCAAATGAGAGTGCTCTTACTCCGCCCTGAACTAGGACAACTCTCTGGTTCCCACGGTTTGCGGCCAACCCAACCTTCTCTGTCACATTTTGTTTCCCCTTGCAATGAAATCCCAAAAGCCTTCTTTTGTACTACCCCCCATACTGCAGTCACGCTCCAATAGTTCTACACCTGCATTGTTGTACTTACCTTTCAGAGACTTATGTAATCGCTAGATCAAAACAATCACAGGTTGAGGGGGTTGAGGAAGCATATTGACCCCACGTTGCAGGCATCTCTCAGTTCCCTGCTACAGCTATGGTGAACTATTCATCAATACGCTTTTGACTATTACAATTCAAATAGAAAGAAAATTATTTTTAATAATCACCAATAGTAATTCCTTGAATTACGCTTGATAAATAATGACCCCAAATCAATTAAAAAATGCCCAACCTCATACAAAATAGCTGGAATCTATCTGCAGGAACCAGAACACTGTTTATGAACTGGAAAACAATAGCATCAATCATGCCCAATTGTCAGTCTCTTTGTGACCTGCATACGAATCATGATACAAATGCTGTACACGCTAAAAAGCTATGGCTTTTGAGATCATGGCTTTTCAAATTGATATTAATGCTTCTGCATGATTTCTGGTGCAGTGGCTAATGACAAAAATAGCAAAGCTATTATATTATAAATAAATATCTGGGTGTACAAATGAATTCTCACTAAAATATTTATTTGAAGTTAATTAAATTCCATTATTGCATCCATCATTACAAATTATCTCTTGCATTCTAATCATTGGTTAATTGCTTATTATTTCACAAAGATGGATAAATGCAAGTCAGATTGCTAAAAAGATTGCTACATTTCATTTCAATATGGGCTGTAATTTATTTTATCTGAAACAACTGCCACAACAAAATAGCTAAATACATCACATTCATTTGCAATAGACTCTGATATCTCTGGGCCAGTTGTCTACAGAGCCTCGAACAGTGCCGGACACAAAAATACTTACTGAATGTAAAGAAAATACCCAATACTCCACAAGCATTGTGAATCCCTATACCTCAGTCTCTCACAAATAAGTCTTAAAAAAAAGGTAAAGAAGGCACTCAAGCCAGATTGCGGTGTTTAACTAACACACAGCTTGTTGCCTGGACAGTGAAGAGGGGTGGTTGAGAAGATCTGATATATTTTACATTCACCCTAACACTTCCATCATTTTCCATCATTCTCCATCCTCAACCTCATGTACACTGATATAAGATACCTTAAACATCCACTCCTATACTTTGTGAAAAAACTGTAGATACGGAATTGGGTAAGTTTGTCATTAGGTAAGATTTTCCTCACACAATCAGTGGATCAAAGTTATATATTTCTGGCAGCTCATAGTACCAAGCACACAGGTAGGTACAAATTTCTGTAAAGAGCTGTTGACTGGTCGTATTAAACTAGTTACTGTCAAACTACCCACCGAATACCCATTTTTGGTTCAAAGTACTTGAATAAGTCTCAAAATGAAAACCCCATTAACAACAGAATCTTCTTGGCTATCTCCATTTCTATCTGTTATGTCTACAGGTCCTAAAACAATGTCTGGAACATTCTAGACATAGCTTAATTCAACATACATTGCTAAATAAATACCTTACTTATTATAAGTTAAAACAAAGACTAATGGACATCCTTCTTTTATGTTTTCAATGCATACTTCCCAATGAACTGATTGGAGTTAATGATAGGAGGAAAGACCAAGGTCTCCCAAAAGTAAGTACACACATACACACACACACACACACACACACACACACACACACACAATTCTCCTATGATTGGACACTAAGTCAATACTATATCACTGAAATAGATAACAGACACAAACATTAAATTCAAAGTCTGTAATTATGCCCCAATCAGTTACATTATATTCATTTAAGTTAATATTTTAGCTGTAGAAATTGTTGGCAAAATCTAATATAGACAATTGTTAAACAAATAACTTCCTAAATTTCAGCTACGTCAGTTAGTTGTATTTTCTTTAAAAGAAAAGCATAGTCATAGAGCTTTTATTATGCATCTTGCTAATATTTTCCGTGTATGATTTTGGAACATTTCCACTAACTAGTAGACTCTCAAGATATTTTTAGTTTTAACAAACAACATCATCATTTTACTTCTAGGTGCTGGAGAGCCTTAATATACTTAAATATAGGTTATCTAATATACAAAGTTTTTGAATGGGCATGTCATTACCACTCCTCCACATACACCCCATAACAGAGAACCACATAATTATGAATGAATGAGACAGATTTTCTTCTGTACTTATGTAAATAAATTTCATTACTTTATAAAAGTGGATGGTTCCTATAATAACTAAATTTAAGGTTTTACTTGTGTTCCTTCTTTAAAGTTATTGTATTGATTTTAAATTTGTAGCTTATTTTTTAATAATTTCTTTGAATTGCAATTTTATGTTACTCAATTATGTAAATAAATATTTTTGAGGATAATATTTAGCTAAGGCCACTCTGTATCCAAATGCTCAAAATTAATTATGCTAATCAATTATCAAGGTTGCTTTACAATAAGATGAAAATGTACTGAAACTTTATTTATAAGGCTAGGTACTTAAGTATAGTGAACATGCAAATGTTAAGAGCAATTATATCTTTAGCAACAAGAGTGTTTAATGTGCATCAAGATGAGAGAAGACTGGTACTCAGCAGAATGAGAAAACAAGTTCAATTACTGATTTGTATCCCTGCAAGGAAAACCTTGCACGTGGAATAATATTCCATAGGAGATTTTAAAATTATTAGATATTTTTAAAAGATGGGTAAACATGCCCTGGCTGGTATAGCTCAGTGAATTGAGCGCGGGCTGCGAACCAGGCATCGCAGGTTCGATTCCCAGTCAGGGCACATGCCTAGGTTGCAAGCCATGTCTCCCAGCAACCGCACATTGATGTTTCTCTCTCTCTCTCTCTCTCTCTCTCCCCCCCCCTTCCCTCTCTAAAAATAAATAAATAAAATCTTTAAAAAAAAAAAGATGGGTAAACATGATATTAACAATGACTCTTACAATTATGAAACATTTTTTAATTATTGAAAACTTCAATGATTACATTAAATTTAGGAAAATGTCCTTAATTGGAAGTTATCACCTTTGTTTAAAACAATAGACTACAGAAAACATCAGGGTAGAAACGGACCCAGATATATACAAGGACCTTGGGTATCCTGGAGTGCCCATCTGATTGGCAAAGAAAGGACAGCAAGGTCAGGTGTAGATTGACCACAAACGGAATCATTTTTTCATTTTCAGATATTCAAATCAGATACTAATTTCCCATATTCCATGTGAGGTCTTCATGAAATAGTTCTATAACATCTACAGATGTTAGCTACAGCATTTAAAGAATATTTTCCAATTTTACTATGTAACTCTCATACCACACAATATAAAAAAGTTCACCATTACCAATACTTCACAAGCTAGTTTTAACCTTTTCTCAGAATTTTGAAAAACAATAGCTTCAACAAAATCTTACTATCCCCTAAAAATTAGGCTCTGAATTTTCTAAAATCTTTTAGTAAAATCTTTGCCAAGATAAGCACAAAAGCTGCTTTAAAAAAAAAAAGGTAAGAAATGAGAGTTTCAAGGAATACAGAATCAGGCTTTGCTGAAATTACTGTGTTCTCTCCCTCATGGTCTCCATTTCCTGCTATCTTTTCAAAAACATTTTTCCCATCCTGGGTGAAACAGCAGATTAAACATAAATGCAACTCCTTCCTTTTCTGCTCCAAAACCACAAAATTAATAGAAAACATTTCATGTTTGAAAGATCTAAGAAAAGAAAAATCTCCGTAAAGCAGACATGAGTAAGGAACTCGGAGCAGTCACAGGAGCTGAAACCACGGGTAAGGCAGGACTGTGGGCATCAGGGTAAAGCCGTTCATCAGAAATATGCCCCTTTTGGAACCCAAGGGCAGGAACTAGAGATGAGGTTTCTTCCATGAAAGAGGACAGAAATAGTGCCCACTCCTCACCCATCTTAAAAAAAAAAAATAACAAACTGTCTGCTGTGGCCAGGATGGAGGTGCGAGTTTTGCAAGTCTGGTTTGAAATAGGGCTATATTACATTGGAGGGCCAAAGAAAGAAAAAGAAATGAAACTAGACTACCACTTATACCACACCCCAGAATAATCTCAAAATGGATAGAGACTTAAATATAAGTCATGGCACCATAAAAGTCCTAGAGGAAAACATAGGCAAGAAAACTTCAGCTATCCCACGTAGCAATATTTTTGCCGGTATATCTCCTAGGGCAAGGGAAAGAAAGGAAAAAATAAACAAATAGAGCTACATCAAACTAAAAAGCTTCTGCAGAGTTAAAGAAACCATCATCAAAATGAAAAGGGAAGAAACCACTTTAAATACAGAGACAATAAGAGTGAAGATAGCCCTGGCTGGCGTAGCTCAGTGAATTGAGTGCAGGCTGCGAACCAAAGCATTGTAGGTTCGATTCCCAGTCAGGGCACATGCCTACAACCCAGGCCATGGCTCCCAGCAACCACACATTGATGTTTCTCTCTCTCTCTCTTTCTCCCTCCCTTCCCTCTCTAAAAATAAATAAATGAAATCTTAAAAAAAGAGTGAAGATAGATAGATCACACTAATACTAATCAAAAGAAAATTCATTTATGTAAATATCAGAAAGTAGACTTCAGAGGAAAGAATAGCTACTGAGTATAAAGAAGATCATTTCATAATGATAAAGAAAGAAATTCACCAGGAGGATATAACAATCCCTAATGTTTATATGCTCAACAGAATTCAGAGTACCTGAAGCAAGAAGTGGTAGAACTGTAAAGAGAAAAAAGAAACATCTGCTGTTGAGGTCCAAGACTTCAATACCCCACTCCACTTATTGACAGAACAAGTGGACAGATAATCAGTCTGAACCATGCCACTGGACCTGGTGACCTGGAGGTCACTAAAGCAATGGCAGGAGAACACGGGACAGCGGACTAGTGGAAATGGATCAAGAGAAGGGGAGGCGACAAAACAGAAAAGTTTTAGGGCTCCTTGGAACATTTTTGCTCTAAAAGGGAGCGAAGAAATGAGTTATACAAATGGTACTGTGGGATCAAAGAGTTTTTCTGCTTTTTTAAAATATAACACAAACCGGAACAGAGGTATATGCTTAAAGGGAAGCTCAGATAGTACAGAAGAAAATTATATGTGGTAGAGCAGAGAAGGGTGATAATTAGAAGAGAACTTTGAGAAAGGAAGAGGAAGAAAAAGGCAATAATGAGAGATCATATAAACCTCATATATTTGAAGCTTAAAAACACACTTAAATAATTTACAAGTTTAATATGAAATCATAATAAAAATTTTTAAATACTTCAAACTAAACAAAAACCAAAGTAATAGTGAAGATAAAAATTTGTCATAAGACAGCTAAAGTGGCTAAAGTGGTATTAACAGGATATTTAAACCTTTAAGTTTATATTAAAAACTTTAAAGGCGAACTTTTAATTTTAAAAGCTGTTAAAGGCTAATTAACTGTAATGAATAAAAATTCCACTTAGAAAATAGGGACAAAAATAGCTCCCCTGCAGGTGTGTTTCTGTATCCGGGCTCCTTAGACAACATAAGACATAAGACCCCTAAAACTAAATTACCAAATGGCCTCGCTAGCCAGGCTTGTCAGCTCGGTAACAACAGATCAATGTTCAAAGGCCAAGCCTGCAAAGCTCAAGGAGAGACACACTGTTTAAGTATGTTTCCCCTTCTATTGACAATTCTGTCAGCTCTGTTTTCAAAAACAAAGAGAAAGAGACAAGATCCATGGAACAATAAATGTCTTGTATAGAAATCATCAAACCATACATTCAATATCTCAAAAAATGCATGCATTAAATGACTCAAAGCTCTAGAAGATATCTTATTTAGCCACAGACTGTTGACATATATCTAGACACTGAGTCACAGAAATTAATCACAGCCCTTAAAAATTTTTTTTCTATAATATGATGGCATAACATTCTTTTTTAATCCTTTGGCTCCTGCTATAAAATATAATCTGCATTGACTTCAAGAGAAAATTAATTACCAGGTAAGAGCTATGAAGAAAAATAATAACATGGGATATATTCTGTTGGTCATTCCAAAACATAAGCTAGTTAATTGTATAATAAACATAATAGGAGACTTTCTCTCAAATAAGATTATGTTCAAAAGTAAAGCTGTTATTCTTACTTTTGGGGGGGCCTGTCAAGTAGCAATCTTTGATTTTTAAAAAATTTTTGATGGAAGCATACTTCTTGGTTAAACATGGCTGGACAGAGAATTTCTGATATTTTTTCAGGTCACACATTTTACTGAAACAGGATCATCTGATAATATACTAGGAATGAGGTGCTTATCAAATTCAAACACCCCTGTGTTCACTGATTGAAAAACTTTGTCACTTTGGTCACTCGGTTGAGATCATGGGATAGAAGAACACATCATCTCCCTTAAAGAACACTCCTGTCTGCCGGGGGCCTCACCAAACAGTAAGTCAGGAGGTAAAGGCTCTGATGGGGTTATGCATTTGGGACTCCGCAGCAGAGAAGGTTAAAGGTGTGAGTGTAAGAACGAATTTGAACAATGAGTAAAATTAGGCCAGGCACATGAGGTGGGAGAAGTTCTACGCAAAGGAAAAATCATTTACAAAGGACAGGAGACATCATATTACAAATATTCCATGTTGCTGCAGTGAATGTTCAGACCAGTACAGAAATTTGAAGAGGCAAGTCATGAAGCCAGACAGGGCCCTGAAGATGGCAGGGGCAGTGAGAAACGGAGGCTGGTTGGACAACTAGCCTCAGAGAGGAAAAGAAGCATTCTGTCTGCTTAGATGGGATAGAAAAGTAGGAGGCAGACAGGAAGAGCATCTGTATTTGTTTAACAAACATGGACAAGGTGCCCAGAACCTTGCAAATATTAACAATATAATGCTCATAACAATCCTGTGAGTAGGTTGTATATATTACCCCCAACCAAGAGATTAAAAGCAAAGGCACAGAGACAGGTTTGATAATTATACAAGTCATATAACTGAATAGGTAGGTTATGATCCCAAGATGTCTGGCTCCGAAGTAGCAGCTTATAACCACTAGGTGGTTCTGTATTTCACTTCCAGTGGAGTTTAAATCACAGAAATTAATCTAGTTCTTAATTTAAATAGTTTCTAAAACAATAAGGAATTGCATCTTAGTAATTAACGTAAGTACTTGGAGGGAGAAGCAAAAGAAAAATGATTAAAAAGGAAAAGCTAAAATTTCAAAGACGAAAAATGAAACGTAAAAAAGTAAGTTCTGGGGAAAAGCAGTAGAGGTTTCATGTATGGGAATTCAATACATGTTATTAAATTTTATTCAGCTATTGCTATTATTGTGTCCCTTTATCTCCCAACTATTTTTAAGGCTTTATTTTCTTCTGAGTAGTCTTAGGTTCACAGCAAACCAGAGAGGAAGCTACAGAGATTTCCCGGTATACCTGCTGCCCCCAGGCAAATGCAGCCTCCCTCCTCCTCAACACCCCCACTGGAGTGGGCCATTACTATGCTGATGAACCTGCATGGGCACACCATAGTCACCCAAAGTCTATAGTTTGCCTTAGGGTTCACTCACCGTGTCATACATTCTCCTTTGGACAAATGTATATTGACATGTATCAATCATTACTGTACCGTACAGGGTATTTCCACTGCCCCCCAAATCCTCTGTGCTCTGCCCATTCTTCTCTCCCTTACCCCTCTCCTGCCAATGATTATTTTAGTGTCCACAGTTTTGTCTTTTTATTGCTTGACAGAGCATTTGTTTTTAGTGCTGAGTAATATTCCGCTGCCTGGATGTACTACAGTTTATCGATTCACATAGTGAAGGACACCTTAGTTCCTTGAAGTTTTGGTACTTATGAATTAAACTGTTAGGACCGTCTATGTACTGGATAACATAATAAGAGAATATTTACTTTGAGAAAGAAGCACCAAACTGTCTTCCAAAATGGTTGCACCACTTCGCATTCCCACCAGCAGTGAGTGAGCATTCTGTTGCTCCACATGCTCATGAGCATTTGATGTTGTTTGTCAGCATTCTGGATTTTGGCCATTCTAACATGTGTGTAGTGGTATCTCATTGTTGTTTTAATGCACATTTCCCTGCTGACACAGGATGTGGAACATTCTTTCACATGCTTATTTGCCATCTGTCTATCTTCTTTGATGAGGTGTCTGTTAAAGTCTTTGGTCCATTTTATAACTGGGCGGTTTATTTTCTCACTGCTGAGTTTTTAGAGATATTTTGGATAGTAGTCCTTTATCAGATGTGTGTTTTGCAAATATTTTCTCCTAGTCTATGTTTTTTTTCCTCATTCCTTTGACATTGCCTTTTGTAGAGCAGAAATTTTTTTGTTTTGTTTTATAAATATTAATGAAATTCAACTTATCAATTATTTCTTTCATGGATCATGTCTTTGGTGTTGTATCCAAAAAGTCATCACCATTCCCAAGGTCATTTAGGTTTTCTCCTATGTTACCGCCTAGGAGTTTAACAGTTTTGTATTTTACCTTTAGTTCTATGATCTACCTTGGGTTAAATTTTGTGAAAGGTGTAAGTTCTGTATCTATATTCACATTTTTGCATACAGATGTCCAGTTGTTCCAGAATAATTTGTTAAAAGATTATATATGCTCCATGGTATTTTCTTCGCTCTTTTATCAAAGATTAGATATTTATGTGGATCTATTTCAGGACTCTCTATTCTGTTTTATCTATCTATATGTCTATTGTTTTACTAATAGCTTATTATCATAAGGCTACTGTAAAGGCTACTAATTACTGTAGCCTTTAAGTATTGGAGCCAGGTAACATCAGTTCTCCAATTGTTTTCTTTTTTTTTTTTTAATTGTTTATGCTATTATAGTTGGCCCAATTTTTTCACTTTTGTCTGCCTGCATCCAGCCCACCCTGCTAGCCGACAGTCAATCCCCTTGCCATCGTCCATGTCCACGTGTCATTCATACATATTCCTTAACAGTCCCTCCCCCTTCCTTCCATCATTGCCCACTCCTCCCATCCCACAGCTATAAGTCTGTTCCATGTCTTTGGTTCTATTTTTCTTGTTAGTTTATTTTGTTCATTAAATTCCTCATATGAATGAAACCATATGGTATTTGTCTTTCTTGGACTGACTCATTTCACTTAGCTTAATAGTCTCTAGTTCCATCCATGCAGTCGCAAAAGGTAGGACTTTCTTTTTCCTTTCTGCTGCACAGTATTCCATTGTGTAAATGCACCACAGTTTTTTAATCCACTCATCTACTGATGGGCACTGAGACTGTTTCCAATACTTAGCTATAGTGTTGCAATGAACTTAGGGGCGCATAAATTCTTTTGAATTAGTGTTAAGGACTTAAATAAGAAGGTGTGTTATATAATGATACCAATATAAATGTGTCATTATTTTTAATTATTTTTACATATAACCATACACTTGAGAAACCCAAGATTAGATCATTTATCTGAGACTGAGAAACTACTGTTTATAAGAAGGCATTTAAAAGAATTAATCCTCAGCTTAGTTGTATATTTATACTCTATATACTAAGTAGCCTTGAAGCAAGATTTATCTGTAAATAAGTCATTTCATCTTCAATTAATACTATAAGTACTTGTCTGAAATACAAACCTCCAACCTTTGTTTTGGTATTAATACATCAATATACCATCCTGAAAAATCAAGGAAGGTAGGAAGTTTGAGTTGTTCACTAGAGCAATGGGTCATCAGTCACTACACATTATTGTAACAGGCTGAAAATAAAATTTCTTGTGCAGAATCCATTGAAACATATTAGCATTGACTTCTTTATGATCTCAGCATGTCACTGCTAAAGGCACTAACTTTGATTTTTGTCGATGAGAGTTTCTTCCTGCACATCTATTCTTACTCTATTCCCATAAATTCATTTTAAACATGAATTTGAATTCATTCCTATTTTTCTTTGTAACATATATATCTATCAAATATTCCTATTTGAAAACCCCAAACAAATCAAAAGCCATTTTGTCTTAACAAAACTGGGCTTTACTGTAAGCCAGGAAACAGTTTGTCTATCATATTTAAAGTAGAACCATGTGACTGTGTTCGAAGGAGAGACAGTTCAAGCAGACAGTCTATTTTCAAAGAGGCACGTGACTTCTTGTTGTCTTCTTTTTTTCGGAATTCACCTCAAGTTTTCATATTAATAGGAGTAACTTTAAATGAAAATAATTAAATATTTAAAATGTTTAGGAGAAAAAATCCTCAGAAAAGTAGATAGATATATAGTTGAACTTTGAATTATGTGGGTATACATTTTTTTAACTCTTAAAAATATAATACACACACAAATACAGCTCAGCATGAACACTCATGAAAAGAACATTACCGGCTTCCTAGAAGCTTGCCTTCCTATCATGTCCCCTAGTTCCTCACCAAGTAAAACTATTATTTTGACTCAAACATTATACATTAGTTTTATGTATCTTTGAATTTCATATATAATATAAATTCATATATAATAATAGAATTACCTTAGACATAGTTCCTTTCACTCCACCTGATGACTGTAAGGTTCATCCATGTTTTTGAGGGTAGCTGCCGTTCATTGCTTTTCATTGCTGCACAGCGTTTCATCGCGTGAGTAGACTACAGTTAATTCAGCCATTTCAGTATCGACAGGCATGTGAGTTGTCCCCAACTCTGGCTATCACACATAATGCTGTTAGGAATGTTCCTGACACCTCTCTCAGTTTTCATGTATATGCATTTCTGCTGGGTACATACTCAGAAGCAGAATTGCTGAATTAGAATATGCATGTGTTGGATATTAGAAAACTGTTTCCAAAATCAATGTGCTCATTTATATTCTCATCAGTAGTGTATGAAAGAGTTCACTATATTTACCAATGTTTAGTATTGTCAGTCTTTTTAAATTTGAGCCCTAAATTTGCATTTCTCTGCTACTAATTGCAGTTGAACCTTCATATATCTATTGGCCATTTGGATCCATTTTGTAGAATATCAGCTTCATTTTATTGTCCATTTCGATATATATATTTAAATACATTGAAATATATTACCGAAATCTTCCCTCATCTGTGTGACTTCCCTTTCATTCTCTGTTGAAGTCTTTATTAACAGAAGTTCTTAGTTTTATAGTAATCCAAATTTTCAGTCTTCTCTTACTTGGTTAACGATTTTTATATATTGTTTAAAAAGGTATTTCTTATTCTAAAGTTATGAAAATATTCACTAATATTTTACCTTTTACATTTAAATCAACATAGACCATTTTTTTGGGTGTGGATGCTATAGGGATCAAGTTTAATTTTTTATTTTCCCTTTTAGGTTGTCGAGCTGAAACAGCAACTTTTATTAAAACGATAAAAATATTACCTGAAATCAAGTTTTGACATATTTGCCGACATGTTTCTGCACTCTATTCCACTCCCTTGGACACCAATAGCACCCAATATCACAAATGGTAGCTTTATAAGGAATTTTGATATCAGAAAGTGTAAGTCCTCCTACTTCTTTCTGAAAGACCATCTCAGCTATATTACCAATTCTTGTCCCTGTTCATTTACACATAAATTTTGAAATCAGCATTTTAATTTCTACCAAAAATGACTAAAAACATTTTTATTCAGACTGCTTTGAGTATATAGATTCTTTTTCTCCATAACATTTTACTTTCTATGTTGCAGCGTTATCAGTTCCAGGCATTTAACATTGTTCACATTATTGTGAAAGGAATCCTTCTTTTGAATTTCATTTCATTGTTAGTATATTTCATTTTTAATATATGTTGTTGGTGAACTTTATTTTATTGTTCGCATATGAAATGATTTTTAATACTGATTATATAGTCATACTTTTATCTAAATGTACTTACTAATTGTAATTGTTCATATATGTAAATTGTGGAATTTTTAAAAATCACAATATCAATGAATAATAACAATTTCCTTTGTTCCTTTCCAACTATATACCTTTTATTTCTTTTGCTTGCCTTGTCTTACTAACACATCCGATAACATCTGGATGATAACAGGAGACATCACTGTAGCTTTTCCAATGTAACAGAGAATGTGATCAAGATTTTATTATGACGTATGTTTGCTATAAGACTTTTCTCTATCTTCATCAAATTCACTTCTGCGTAGATGCAGATGTCAAACACTACCAAATGTGCTCTGTGCATATTGAGACAATTCTGTAATTTTTCCTCTTTCATCTCTTAATGTAGGAACTTACATTAAATGATTTTCTGGTGTTAAATCAAACTTACGCTCCTGGAAAATCATTTCATCTAGTCTATGCATGGGATTCTTCGCTTATCTGACTCCCTATTTCTCTCCCGAATAACAAATTGTATTTTTTCTCTTAGTCTAGCCAAAAGCAGGTGTCATTCTTATTAACAATTTCAAACAAACAACATTGTTTTCACTTTGCTGATACTTTCTCTTTTCTTTTTATTTATTCTGTTTTTAACATTATTATTTTCTTTGAGATGAATGTCTAGATAATTGATTTTCTCTTTTTCTTTACTTGTAAGAAATCCATTTATTTAAATTTCTCTCTGTATCAATCTATTTCCTAACGTTTATTTTGGTTTGCCCTTGTTAAAAAGTAAATTTTCATTTCCAAACACAAGGGATTTTTATATTATCTGGTATTAGTTATTCTACCTTAATTCTTTAGTGAATCAAAACCAATACTGCATCAGTTTAATCTTTTAAGTTTTGTTCAAACCCATGTGAGAGCCCAAAATATGGTCACCTTTTGTAAATGTCTGTGTGCACTTTAAATGAAAACATTCTAAAATGTGGGCAATGTTCTAGGTATGTCTTTCCAAACTGTTAACCACACCATTTAAATCTTTTGTTATCTTACCAATTTATTTCTATCATCCTCTTCAATGAATTACTTTTAAAAGTTTTATATGTTTTCAAGCTGTGTTATTGAGTGTCTTCAAATCCAACACTTATTTCCTTATAGTAAAATGAAACTTTAATCACTAAAGTTTCCTATTCCTATTTTAGGAATCACTGAAATATTCCTATTTTTAGGAATGCCATGCCTTAAAGATAAAGTTTTCAGATATTAATCACTAAAATATTCCTATTTTTAGGAATGCCATGCCTTAAAAATAAAATTTTCAGATATTAAAATTGCCACAGTGTTTGGGTTGTATATTTTTTCTTCATTACTTTTATTTACTTTGAGGATAGCATTTGTATAATACTCTTTCCTTTTTACTGTCAACATTTCTATATTTTTAATATAGGTGTGTCTCATAACAACATATAATTAGAGCTTTTTTCCTAGTTATGTCTTTGACTTTTAATTTGAACACTTAACAAGATTCGCAAGTCTTTTATTCTGATACATGAATTTAGTCCACTAACTTATTTGCTTCCTACTTGCCCCACCTCTCTCTTCTGTTCTATTCTCTTTCATACTGTACTTTTTTGAATTGATTACATTTTTACTGTGTGGCTTTTCCTGTATTATATTGGTAGTTATGCATTTTTTTCTTTATTCTTTTAGTGGTTATCCTAGAGATTCAAACATGGATTCTTGACCTAGAAAAGTCTAATAGGAATTATAACCTTTACATTTGTCTGGATAGTAAAAGGGCCTCAGAATGCTTAAATGTCATTTGACTTTTTTCTTATTTGCTACTACTGTATATTTTAATGCTATATATGTTTTAAGCCTGCAGGGCATTTGTTTCCACAGTTGGTATTCATGTTCAAAATCCCTAAGGTTGCCCTCACATTTAGAGATTCACTAGAAGCACGCACAGGACTTAGCATGTAGTTGACCTCATAGTGAACATTTACCACACCTGTGTAGTAAGCATGAGCAGCTGGATTATAAGGAATATGAAGCAAGTATGAAGACATGCATGTGCATGAGTCCTCATGTTCTCTCCCCCCATGCGACATCACACAGAGTGTGTTGTTCTCCCAACAGTGAAATTTCAACCTGTGTATGTTGTTTGTGCTCAAGGAAACTCCCTACAGACTTAGTGTGCAAAGTTTGTTTTTGGTGTGGTTTGGGGTTTTTTGTGTGTTTGTTTATTAGTGGCTGGCCATATAGGTATCTTCTTTTCAACATGTGCCAAAACTCTAGCCTCCCACAAGGAAATCAGATGTTCAGCATAAACCACATTATTTTATAAATAGTCTAGGAATGGTAAGCCACCTTATAATTTATGGGAAGTTTTATATCAGGGTAGGGAACTCTTTACCAGCCAAGATCCCAGAGGCTGATCTTGTAATCAGACTTCTAAGGAGAGCAGCCTCAAGCCTGCTATGTTAACTCTCTTCGGCAGAGCACTCCTTTAAATATACCCATATATTTGGGGTTTTATGGCTCCTCAATCTAGCTTGGCCCTGCATTTCTTAGTTTGTATCAGCGATCTTTTTCTTTCTGTGTAAAGAAGAGACCTATTTTCAGGACATGTATGCTAATGACAATTTCTCTTAATTTGAAAAATATGACTATATTTCATGTTTAGATTTCTAGATTTGGAGTTATCTTCACTTAGGACTTTGATGATAGCATTTCAATATCTACCAGTTTTTATTTCATTCTGTTGATAGCTGACTAACTGCCGATCTTATCAGTGCTCCCTTAAATTTCTCAGTGATTTTCCCTTGGCTGTTTCTAAGATTTTTTCTTTGTCTTTGGTTTTCACTGTTTTTATTATGAAGTGCTAGCTAATGTTTTGTCTATATTTTTTCTATTTAGAGTACATTTGTGATCTGATGTCTTTCATCCACTGTCAAAGCTTCTTAACCTTTATTTCTTTACATACTGGTTCTGTCCCTTCTCTGTGCTCTCCCCATGTTGAGATTCCTATTGGAAATGTTAATTTTTTTCAATAATCTTATATATTTCCCACCCTTTTTATTCTCTGAATGTTTTGTTTTGACCTATATTCAAATTTACAAATCTTCTCGTCAACTTCATCTAGTCTAGTACACTTATGCATTGATTCTTAATTTCAGTTATTTTATTTTTTTAGTTTCCAGAATTCCCATGTGTTGCTTTTCTTATGTCTCTGCTGAAACTATCCGTCTTGTGTCTTTCCTTTTCCTGAAAATTATGACATTATTTTTTAAGCTATGTGTGATATTTCCACTACCTGAAAGCTCTGTGAAACTGTTTCCTTGTTTTTTTATCATGTTTTCCTGTCTTCTCCTATGCCTGAATTTTGTGTTTGTTTGTTACTTGAGGACCACCTGTTGTATATGGAAAGTTAAAGAGGCCATTTGAAGTCTCACATAATGTTAACTTTTTCGAGAGAATATTTTCTTTTGATATTTGAAGTTTGCTAGGAACATTAAGTCCATCTCACCTTGATATGATCAGGAAGTGGGAGTACTAGTGCTTGGTTTCTACACCTGAGATCATTTTCTTCTACGGTAAACTTGTCCTAGAGTGTAGACCTGTGGAGTCCAGACCCCTGCCTTGGCAAGTGCTTGCTTCCAAGCATGACTCCCCAGCCACGTGAGCTTGTCCACATCGCTGTGAGGTACTTAACCTCACAGTTGCCTCTTCTGGAATCTGGAGACACAGAGGAGGAAGTGTCTCTAAACCAAGTTTACCGATCTGGTTTGCACCTTCCTGTGAACTGTGACCCTGTAATTATCTACTCACAAGCTAGCTCTCTGGTGCCTCCAAGGAAATGTTCACCTGTGTTTTTGAGGTTTTCTAAATTTTCTTAGGAATAGGTTAGTCTAATATATCTAGTCCTTATGGATGTCTCTCAGAAAGAGAGATCACATTCAGTCCCAGCACAAAGTCAGTCGAAGTAGAAACACAAAGTCTAGAATCCACAGTAATAACCCGAGTTCACAGGGCCATGGTGACATTATATTTTTTCACTTTAGTTACATATCTACATCTTACTTCCTCTAAAAATCTCTAAGTCTTTCAGAGTCCATAGAACACCAAACATCTGGAAACAGTAAAAACTGAATACATATACACATATATGATAAACCAATGCAAATAGGCCAAGTAATGAAGAATGTACAAGATTCAGACTCTCAGAACAGCAATGATCGTGGGCATGGCAGGGAGTAGAAAGGGGTGAGAGGGAGACCACAAAGCCGGAGAGGGGAAACTGAGGTAAGAGAAAAGCTAGAATCATACCTGCGCTGGATCTCATGTAGGGAGGCTAAATAAAAATTCCTAAGACTAGGTAAGGTTCCTAAAACTTCCCCTCAAGAAAAAGCAACTATTTGTACTCATATTTTATATTTATTTTGTTTTATTCATTTTCCACTGAAAAGTTTTAAAAAGCCAACCTTAAGTATTTAGATTAATTACCCTAAAATGCATTCATTGAAATGTTATATCTCTGGTGACCCAAAATTATCACCCAAGAGGTACCTTGAAAGGATTCTAAGACTCTAATTTGGAAGCTCTTACAGACTAAGAATACAATTACAGAAGAATATCATGATGCCAACTCTAAATCATAAGAGCTTAAGGAGTAAGAATACAGGATGCACCAGCCAAATGGGTAAAGGGCCAGTAAGTACCTAACGTGAGTCCAGCGAGAGATGAGAGAGTTGGGGCAGAAGAGCACGGTAAGACGTGATCCCCTGCAGAGAACTGGCGAGAGGAAAAGACCCTTCAGTAAATAAACATAGTGAAATGTTTAGGCAGGCTCATAACAGCGTGCGTGGGTGAAGCTGAGGTTCAAAAGAATAAGGGGGTGTGGGTGACAAGATAAACAGAAAAAGAAGGCAAGGCTTGAGCTGACTTTCAAAAGAGCAAGTGTTCTGCGGAGAGGACAGCCCAGGCCAAAAAGTCCCCCAAAGCAGAAGAAGAATACCTTGACCTGTAGGGTAACTTAAATAGGTTCATGGCTGAATCATAGATAAGGCAGCAAATGATAGTCACCACAGACCCCCCCAAGGCCTAAAAATAACTACTACAGGAAATATGGAACTTCTCGTTTTTGTTGTTTTCAAGAGTAAAACTTTAAAATGTGAATTCATTAGTTACTTATTAATTTAGAAAATTATAAAAGTAGATATCAAGTATGAGCCTAGGTTATAAAGACTTGTAAGACTCAAAACCACAGTAAAGGCAGACTATTTTTTTTTCTAGCAAGAAATCAAATGAAAACAGGAGAGGAAAATTAGAGAAGAAAATTCCACCATCCTAAAGTACAGGAACTGTGTTAGAGTCATACTATTAACTTTAAAGAACATGGTAAAATTTGGACCAAACTTCATGTACACAAAGGTCTTAGAAAATTAGCAACAACTCTCTTCTCAGAGTGGGTGGTGAAATGATAAAAAGAGTAGTAAATTCTACTACTGGAGGAGAAATATAAACAGTATTGCATAAGAAATTACAACAAAATGTTTAGTTTAAAACAACAAACTTTACTACCTCACAACTTCCGTGGATCAACAACTTGGGAGTACTTCAGCTGAGTGGTTCTGGCTCAGGGTCTCTCATGATATTATAGCTGATGATCTGGGCCAGGGGCACTGTCACTTTAATGCATGACTAGACTGGGGTATCTCTTTCCAAATAGGCTCACCCACATGGCTGTTGGCAGGAGGCCTCAGGTCCTTGCTGCTGTGGCAGAAGGCTCCAGTCCCATGCTACCTGGGTCCCTCCACAGGCCGGCTTGAGCATCCTCACAACACGGCATCTGGTGTCCCCAGGATGAGAGAGAAAGCCAAAAGCCACAATGTCTTTTATGAAATCATACTATAATAGCAACCTTATTCTATTTATTAGAAACCAGTCACTACATCCAGGGGAATTAGGCTCCACCTTTCAAAAGAAGCGTCAAAGAATTCGTGAAGAGTGGACATATTTTAGACCACATCATGTAGCCTCCCATATGGCATTACAGGAGCTAGAGGCATCAGGAGTTCATGGAAAAGGTAGAGGATGCCCATTTTAGAGCTACATATCCAACCTTAAATCAAGCTTTTTAATGGTGTGGATTTATTTTAAATTCATATTTATTGAATTTATTGGGGTGACATTAGTTAACAAAATTGTATGGGTTTTAGGTACGGAGACCTGACTTGGAGTGATAAACACACAATGCAATATACAGATGATGCTGTAGAATTAAATCACAGTCCTTTAGGAGTCTGTGGTAACAAGCATGAGGAAGTGGAAGCTCATAGCCCTATCAGTGCCTTTTTCCTTCTGAACTAGATCACAGTCATAAAGGAGCTTAGCACACAGTAAGGAGTGTAGGAGGACAAATAATCTGATGGTTTCCGTCATAGCTCTTGGAGGAAGAGAAGCAGACTGACAGGGAACAGTATGTGAGGAGTCGATGGCATAGGGATGCAGCAAAAGCCGTGGAAGGTAGAAGAATGTATTAGCGGATCACCAAACACAAAGTCCGCAGCCCTGGGGTTTTTCTCCAAGGGAGTTTCTTTCTAAAGTGGACAAGCCAGTGGTGGTAAAGAAGGGGTAGAAAGACGATTTATAATTCAAACAGTTCTCTCTACTCGGGCAGCATATCCTCCTTAGCTAGCTGAGCTCTGATTTACTGGCATTATTTCCACAACCATATAGAGAAAGGGAGCCATATTTCTCAAGTTTAATTGCCCAAGGATCCAACTACTTCCACACCCTCCTGTGACAGCTCAGTGTCTAAAAGGAAGCCCGCATCATCCAGCTTTTCTGCAGACTTACAGCAGGAGGATCTATAGGGTGCCAAGGGAAATGAGAAGAACCAAGAGTCTACTCATTATTTTAGGGAAAACACAGGAGTGAGCAGTAGAACCCCCATGCAACTGGTTCCTGAGTAAGGAACCAGAAAGGGGAGGGGGCGATGAATACAGAATCTATAAAAATTTTGATGCAAGAAAAGGAAGGAAACGTATAAAGTACATCTTTTCATGTGCAAAAGAAATAAAAATTGCACATGGCCCACAGGCTGAAAACTGCAAGCAATCAACTAGAAATCTGCAAAGTGACATTGGGACTAACAGGTAAACTCAAAGCATTGAGAACTTTCTTCTCAAGCGCTTCCACTCGCGTTTGCTCAGCGGACGTCAGAGGCAGGAAATGGTCTGCTTCCTCTCTGCTTCGGTGATACTGTGGTGCGCTTGCGTACTTGATGTCAACAGTTTCTGGCAGAAGGGGCCCCTTTCCCCTGCCCTAGTTCCCAGCAGACTCTAGCAAGGCAGCTCTTTCCCTCGCACCGAGAGACGTGATGTCTTCCTGAAGCCGTGAATCTTGAAGTGCCTTATCATCCCCTGTGGTTCCTTTCGTTTGACACACACCTTTGTAAACCGGAAAGGTTTTTTTGTTGTTTTTTGTTCTCCCCCTCCCCCGCAAATCCCAACACTCAACATTGTTCCCTGCTGAGAACATGACTGATACAATGAGCATGCTTTTCCCCCAATTTGCTTATTTAAGTGGTTTTAGTCCTCTGTTTCTTTCACTTTTCCTTTCCTTCCAAAGTTTAGCCTCTGACTTTGCCTATATAACAATATGACTGACAAAATTCAGGACTCTGTATTTACCCCTTGATTGATAATATTTTTACATTATCAGTGTTTATACTGAATAAACTTGGCCTAAATTATTAGGTTGGTGACATTTAAACCATCCTATTTAATATTGCTTCAATTATTTGGCATTCCCTTTATTCTTTTAGAACTCATTTTGGCACTGGAAGTAAAGTGGCAACCAGAAAGCATGAAAACCATAATGGATACAGTATAAAAATGGTTTTCCAAATGTATAGCCACTTATAAGCATACTCTTAAAGAAAATAGCCCCATTACTCAAAATATTAGTAATGGAAAACCTCACTGCTTCTCATTTCATAGCCACCAAATTGGCCTCATACATTTTCTATTTCATCAAAACTAAAAAAAATACTTTTTAAGAAATGACTATTTAACATATAGAGAGGAACAAAAAAGCTGTAAGATATGGAAGCAAGCATCATACAGCTGGTCGATAGAACTTTCTGCCAGTGGGCATGTAGAGATTTAATATGCATACTTCGGAAAAAAGATTCTCTGCTAGTGAGAGGGTATTTTCTAGTATAGACCTGTTATTCTCAACATGCTTGTGTTCCCGTTGCAAATAGCTCTTTTAAAATGCATCTCCAATGCACCCTCTCTTTACCAAAGCAATACTAGGACTTTTCAAAGTGTCAATTAGCGATAAGCTTCAAACTCATGGACCAAATGCAACCTGACTGGTGTGGGATTTATATTCCATTTATTTCAATAAGTGGGATTATATTTAGAAACTTGAACATTTTATACTATAATTTAAGAAGCTTTCTTCCCAGAAAGAAAATGAAGCAGATTTTTAAAAACTGTTTGGTGTCCAAACACTCAACAAAAAATTCAATGTATTAAAATGGTTGGAAGAGGAAGGCTCATGAGGTTTGAGATGGACAGAATTAGGTTATTCACAGAAAGTAAAACTTTAGAAGTTGTGGTGGAAAATTGCTTCCATCATCAAATATTACCGACTGTAGTGTATCTAGCTGCATACTCTTTAGTCTCTTTTGCTTCTGCATGGCCTTCGGACCACCATTTTTCTCTAACCAGGCTAGCCGTAAAGATTTGAGAGAACTCTCCAGCAAAATCAATTCGACGGCCCCGTGCCAAGAGTTTTGATTCCAGTAGTCTAAGACAGCGCCTCCAGTAATCTGTATTTTTAACCTGTGCCCTGGGAAATCTAATGCCCAGCTAGGTTTGGCAATTACTCCCATAACTCAACAGTAGTGGTAATAGAAGATGAACAGAGTCCAAGTCCTAAATAATGTGATATTGGACAAATTACTGCATCTTCATGGTTCAGATAATTTATTTATGTATTGGGGGAAATCCTTTTACTTTCATGGCAATTGAGAGGCAAAATTAAAATTAAAATTAAAACGCTTGGCACGTACAAAGCATGCACATATGGCATCCTTCTTCTTGCTACGGCATCTCTACAGTTTTCTAATATTTTTGGCCCTATTTCTGATAGACAAACCAGAAAGCTCACTCCGTTTTCTGATTGCACATTCGTTCTTACTTCTTGCCTGAAGAGACTTTCAACGTCAATTGACTGAATTACAGGTCCCTTGCTGGTCCTACTGCTGACCCTATAGACTCACACTCCAGAAAACCTTCTAAGTCCCCTGTGTTTTCTTTAGAGTGCCACCCGATTCTGATGCGTGCCATTGCCTGCGGCATCTGACTCTGATCTATTTCTACCCCATGTACTGTTAGAATTATGAAGTATGTTAGAACTAAGGAACTAAAGCCCAGAGAGTTTAAGCGGCTTGTCTAAAGTCACACAGCTCATGATAGGCTAGAAACCAAATCTCTGCATTTCCAATATTGCGTTCCTGAGCTGCTGAGGTTCACATGAGTCCCAGAAAGCAAAATTACCAATTAGAGTTAGCTAAGACTGTATTCAAAATGCATACAGACTAGTTTAAATTCCCAAGCTTAAAATAAGAATAAGGTAAGTATTTATCTCTGCAAGCAGAGTCCTTTTTCTTATAAATTTTGAGACAACTTTCATCAGTTTTCAACCCTTATCTATTTTCTAGAGATGACAAAGTGGCAGAATATAGTGACAAAGTAGAGAAAGACACTGGTATGGACACACACATACACACATACTCACAGGTCCATTCATGATAAAATTTTGAGGAAAGCTGAGTTCTCATTTTTATTGGAACATTTACTTTCTCGTTAGAGCCCACTTTAACTTTGTCTATCCACATTTACCTATTTAGAAGGTTATCTGTTACAATATAAATTTACTTTAATATAATTTATAATATATAATTAGGAATTAATCTGATACTGCCACTAGAAAAAAATCAATATATAATTTTACATGTTCAAGTATTTGAGCCTAAAACTATCAACTCTATATTGAATATACAGCTACAATTTAAGCTTTTAAATGATATCCATACAATGGTGACTCATTAAGTATATTTTTAAATGAAAACTGAATAACTCTAAAGATACTTGCTTCATTATTTTTTAGCATGCATGATACCAGAAAATAACAATAAAATAATGTCTTTACAATAGTCATCTTCCCTAAATTTTCCTGACTAGACAAGAAATGATCTGTTCTGTATTTGGTAAGTTGCTTGTATACATGCATAATAATTAAACATTTAAACAAGTAGCTATCAAACATATATGACTCATCCCCTGGCAAATGGGCTTGCACCACTGATTCCCAGAGAGTCAATGACAAGAACCTGTCTGTGGGTCTACCGCATTATTCGATGAACTTTTGACAGCTCTGCCTTGCAAACCACAAACCCAGTTGAGCATCTTTGATCCTAAATTAGATAAACTTGGCCCACTTCTTTCTAGTTGACTTGGTTTTCCAACACCCACTTTCCTCCCAAACTATCAGGGAGATTAAGGATAATCTCAGAAGTAAGGGGGACCACCGTGTCTCAGCCGTTCTCAGTACTACCAGAACTTTCTGAACTAAGTGGAGTCATATTGGCGGTTGGTTTAATGTTCTCCAATGAACCTTGGTAACTCCAGACTTTTGGCAATGACTGTAGTAAAAGCAAAACTTTGGGAGCAAACATAGGCTCCCAGATTGACAAATGTATGAAAAAACCAAGCATACTACAAGAACTGAAATAAGTATTTTTATCTCACATTGCACAGTAACATTAGAAGGTAAAGTTTCTGTTCTGTTGGAATAAGGTTATAAAGAACTTTTCATTGAAAGAAATTCCTTGGGAAGAATTATCCTTTGATCCAAGATTATTTGACCCTGCTTTATAGTGCAGAGATATTTTTTACATATAAATTTTTTTATAATTGTTATTTTGTTAGTGCGCTTTAAACATCCTTACTTGCCCAGGTAGAAGTTGACGATAGAAGGAAAACGAAAAGAATGCTGAGCACTCTCTTTTAAAGACGTGTCATCACCTCCCCCCCGTTCATCAGAAAAGGCTCTAAAGTATTTTCGTATTTGAGTCAATTCCAGGAATTAACAAAATTCAAATCAAAACATTAGTTATATTCATATAGCAGTCATTAATTTAAAGTTAACATTGACTCAGGATATAAAGTAAACTCTGACCTACTATCCAAGAAGGATCACCGATATTTTGTAAAATGGTGGGTTGTGAGCCGCACAAAGAGCAGGTAATTAAAGATGAAGCTAAGTACAATGAGATTTGGGGACCCTTTGCGTACACTGAATCATCACAGAAACCAGGGAGAAAGGATAGAGAGGAATCAATTATGAACATTAAATCTAACTACTGAGGCAATGTATATGTTTTCTTAGATAGGTCATTGTCTTCACATATCATAGAAACTAATTGGAGAATTATATGCTTTTTTAAATTAAGACTTTATGTGGCTAAGGAACTTGGCTCTGTCTAAATGCAAATTCCAGGTGATCCAGGGTTCCTGGTGCCAAGCTCATGGGCGTGTGCACACAGTTCATCAGACCACACCCACCATGGAAGTGAAACAGTTCCCCTGTTGGGTGTGAAGGGTTTGGACACCATGGGTGAGGATCTAAGCTTTAAGAAGCAACTTAGAGAAAAATCGTACACTATAGGATTTTCAAACACTTTACAGTCAGAGATTCCCAAGTTCAAGTGGAAACTCTACACTTCCTAACTGCAAATGTTAGAGCTGGTGACTGCTCTAAAGCCTGTATTCTCAAATATCAAGTGGAAACTACAGCACGATCCTGGTGAGAGAGATGCGTGGATTAAATCAGATGGTCAAAGGTATTCCATCCAAAAGCTATAAATGTTAAATATCTTGATTATGATAGTAATGCTCACTACAGAAAGTGTGTAGATGAAATATTAAAGTGCATTAATAACCTCAATGCAATGCTGTTACCTTTCTGGTATCATTTGTTAAGATGCATACAGACAAACACAATTTCAAATTTTATGATGATTTGTAATAGTTCAGAAGGCTTTTGAAATATTTAATTTAATATAACAATATTTCCTGTTTGCATTTTGCCTTTTTAAAATTTTTCCTTTGAAGGTACTTAATCACCTAAAGTTATAAACAATCACTTAAGTTCTTATTTTATTCTTTCTTTATTTAAAGAAAGAATACATTTCTGTTACATTTAAAACTTTACTGTTTCTTAATTTTTTGAGCATGCATTCTCATCAGGGCCCATACGACTCCCAATGGGGCAAGGTTGTTTGTGTGAGGAGAGGGAGAGGAAAGGTTAGGTATTAAAATTGTTCATGACCTTCCAAAGGGCTAGAGTACATAAGTAGATATAGAGTTTATCTGCCTTATCAAAACTTCAGGAAAGGGGAATGAATTAGGAGCAACACACGTATCTAAAAAGGCTACTTGAAGGCTATAATAAAAACAATGATTATAAATGCTGATCTAGAAACTACCTTGATGTGTAAAATGGGATATAAAAATCCAGTTTTTCATTACTATTTAGCTTGGTGGCCTAACAACATTTACCAAACAAAATATCTTTCCCCATTAATTTGAAATGACGTTTTTATACCATACATTTTTATCTAGTTCTGGGTCTGTTGCTCGACTTTTTTTCTAGTCTGCCTCAGCTTTTACTCATATTAATTTTTAATAGGGCATACCACATGTATTTTACACGTTACAAAACATAATATATGTACCTTACCTTAAAGAAGAAATAAAATATTGTACCTGATTTGCTGTGTGAAAATCATTTTAAGATAAGTACCGGTGGCCTGTCAGGATTTACTGACTTTAACAAACCGACACAATATTAAAGACAAAATATTTGGAAAATTCTGAGAAAGCATCCATCTTGATCCCACAGTAAGGCACTCTAGCCACATTCCATTATTCAATAAAAGCTCTACTTTTTTTTCCCTAGCAACAGGACATATATATCTCAGGGTTTATCTTGCTAAGAACAGAGTTGCACACCACTACGGACGATATCTTGATATTTCAAATAGTTCGGAAATTCTGGTGTATGCTTTGTCCCCCATAAAATGTAATTTTTACCTCAATGTTTATAGATTTCTTAAGATCAGTATTAGAGCCACTGCAGAAAGCATCCGAACATCACTTCGATAGCTTGAGTTCTAGAAATCACATGGGAATGGTTACCTGAGGAACCGTCATAAGAATTGTCTCCTACATTAAAAGTGCCCGCTGATCTGTTGCAGCATTGCATGAGTTTGTTCAGCTTCTCAAACTTGAATGAGCACAGGAATCCTTTCGGGAAGTTTGTTGAAATACAGATTCCGATTCAGAAGTACTATGTAGAAGGCCTGATGTTCTGCATTTGTAGTAAGTTCCCAAGTCATGGCCAAGCCACTGTTCACAGATTGCTCTTTGAGAAGCAAGGAGTTAGTTGGCATCTATAATCTCATTTTAAATTAGCAACATGGATGACTCAGAAATATCCAGAGGATAAAGACCATCTAAACGAAAGATGCTCTTTTTGTGTTTAAAACACATCATCACACACAGAACCACACTCACACCCTTCGGCTTGAACTATTCTGATCAAATTAAGAAATCTCCAAGGTGCCTGTGACTTTAATTCTGATAATCTGATTTTTCTAAGTCTGTAAAGACGGACGAGCGTGCACACAGGTCAAGGCTGGCCCTGAAATAGATCCTAACACCGGATCTAAACAAAAGAACAATGCAGCAGCTGGGGGAGATGTGAAAGTAATCGCAGTCCCAAATTCTGCTCTGTAATGTATTTGCCTCTTATTTCCCAACTATTGCTAAATGCTTTCAAGATTTATTTTGCTAGCTAGGAATTAGAAGAAAAATACTTCAATTAATTTTGTAGTATAATCTCTCAAAGCTGTTTACCTTGAAGTATACTCATTTAATGTTTTGGTTGACTAATTAGTTTTCAAAATGAAAAACCTCTTAAATCCCTAACAAATTTGTATTAAAATATAATAATGCCATATGGATGTATTATGTGTTTTCCCTTTTGCTAAAGAAAAATGTTAGGTAAATATTTTATTTTACTCCACTAAAATCAGTCTGCTATGATTGTATTTCACTTCTTAAAATGCATGTGTGACTTATTTGCATCAGAAACTTCCATGTGTTCCCTGAACTTGCACATACCTGGCCATATGACTACTCAATCACATCCCTGGGAAATGGCTCTGAAAATTGCCTTTTTAATAAGTGATCCAAGTCACTCTTGACCATATTAAAGCATTCACTTATTTTATTCCTTTGTTATTTTGTATTTTAGATATATTTTGCTAAGAAATTCCAAACTGATATTAACACATTCTTTTAAGTCTATAGACAATCGAATGGTGACTCCCCAGAAGATATGTCCACCTAAAACAGGTATATGTACGTAATCTTTAAAAGATAAATATCTTGAGATGAGATCAGCCTGGATTACGATGTGGGCTGTAAATAAGTTACAAATGCCCCTATAATAAGAGAGAAGACAAACACCAAGAAGAAGGAAATCTGACAATGAAGGCAGAGAACAGAGTACTGGATCTACAGCACAAGGTACACCAAGAATTGCCAAAAGCTACAGGAAGTTGAGAAACATTTGCTTTAGGAGTCTGCTGATGGACCCAACCCTTCCCACATGCTGACTTTGGACTACTAGCTTCCAGAGCTGTGAGAAAATAGATTTCTTTTGTTTGAAGCCACCCAGTTTGTGGTAGTTTGTTATAGAAATTCTAAGAAACTATTTGAGTCCTACTAAATATATAGATTATCTTCCATGAACAATAAAATAATAAATATGTGTTTATTTGTGCGCAAAGCATGATGCATAGGACAAGTAGATGTTTAGCTAATTTGAATGCTCATCCTCTTCGACTTTAATTCTTCCTCCCCAAGACACTTTCATGCTTATCTATTTCCTCTTCTTCTGGGGTAATGAGAGGAATAAATGTGCTTTGATGTCTGCCTAAGAACTAAGCCGTGCCGGCCCATGCATCTGAAGGAGCAGTGAGCCAACTTTCAAACACATGGGATGAGTTGAGAAGTCCCTTGCAAAGCTGGGTTCTATTCTCAGAACTACAAAACACTGTGGTATTAATTCTCTTTTAAATATTATATAACATAATGTTTGATCCCCAAATTAATTCTTCCTGGAAATTTTCCTTACAGTTTGAGAAAAGCATTTCTTTTTGCAACTTCAAAAGTTGTCTTCTGAAAGATTCAGTGAGATACACACACACACACACTTTAAGGACAATCTAACAGCAGGATTAATATCATGGGTTTTTTAAAGGTTGATTAAAATATACACAAAATCTAGGAATCGTATTCTTGTGATATTTAAGTATTTTTATTTCTCTATAATCAGGTAGCCAGCCAATTAATGGGATTATAAATATTTATCCTATGTCTGTGTTTGCAACATGCTAGCAAAGTTATAACAAGGAATGAGACCCAAGGAAAGAGAACACAGACCCTGGATTTAGATGCCAGAGGTTGAATCCACAGCTCTAACCACCCAGGTCTGCTTCAGCTTCCCTTAGTGATTAGTCAAAGTACATGAACAACTGCCATTGAGCTTGTACCAGTTTAAAATATCAATTAATTAAATTAATCCTCACAAAGTTAGATTTCATTTAATTCCCATCTTTGCAGTTCAGAAAATTAAGAATCAAGGTCCATAAATGTCCCAAGGATATATAGCTAGTTAGTGATAATTACAGAAATGAACCCAAGGATGCCTGTATTGAAAGCTTACAGTTTTCACCATTACACTATGCTTCCTTTCTTCACTGTTATTAAAGTGGGGTAGTTAATTATTGCGTTTATAAAAATCTGTCTCCGGAACATCAACCAAATCAATAGTTTGCACGTTAAAAAAATTGCTCCAAGGGTGAATTGAATATCATTGTCCCTAATGATTTCAGAATATGAATGGTAAATCCCATCAGTTTCCAGAAAAATTTACATTGTGGGATGGGATGGGAAGCCTGCTGGAGAGGCTTCTAAGAAAGGCTTTTGTCTCTGATGAAAGAAATGCTCAGGAAGGAACCGCACATCCTGCCTTGGTGAGGCTTGTCAGAGAACAGAACGCCAGCAGCTGCCGCAGCAATATTGTGACCATGTGGGAGCCAGCCAGGCGCAGGAAGCCCACAGCCTCAGGAATGCAGGGCCGCAAGATGGAAAGCAGTAGGTTCTTTGATGATTTTGGCACAACTTTACTCTAAACTTGTAATAAGGAAATAATGTTTCCCTGTTGTTTATGCCACTGACAGTTCGTTAAGACCTCTATTACCATTTGAACCACAAAGCACCCAAAATTATATAAAAGCTCAAAACTTTCTCAACCTGGCCAGTGTGGCTCAATTGGCTGGAGTAGCGTCCTGTAATCCAAAGGTTGTAGGTTTGATTCCCAGTCAGGGCACATGCTGAGGTTGGGTGTTCAGTCCCCGACCCTCCATCCCCAGTCTGGGTCTGGGCGTGAAGGAGATGCAGCCAGTCCATGCTTCTCTCCCACATTGCTGTTTCTCTCTCTCTCCCCCTCTCTCTAAACACAAAGAGATGTCCTTGTGGGTGAGGATTAAAAGAATTAAAAATAAAATATAAACTTTCTGTAACAACTGCACATTATTTGAGTAGGTTAACTGCAATATTTCATTAAAACATAAAGGTTTAAAAGTCAAAACTGACCATGACTTAGAAACAAATCAGACTTTAACTGACTTCCTTTAATGACTTCAATTTTTAAAAATAAATATTTGAACTTTATGTGTGTTATAGTAGAATTCGAAGGCAATATATTGGGAAAGCTTATAAATCACTGAAAGACCAAAGAAAAATCAGTATTATTCCTGATAATTTTTAAATTGCAAAAGCCCATTATTTGACACCTGAAAAGAAATTCAAATATATCATTAACGTCCGTTATGCTCAAATCTCAGGGATACCTATAAGCAAACTTGCTATTTCATTAAGATCGCTGAGATTAAAAACGTTCTGCTGGTGATTTATTCTGTCACATGTTATTCTGAGTTACTTGCCCATGAGATTGTTCTGCAAATATGTTAAAATTCATTCATGTCTGCCAATTATTTTCTTAGATTGCTAAATCTTTATCTACATTATTCATATCTGTCTATATCCCAGGGATGCTGCTTGAAATGCTAGAAAGTATAAGCCTCATAAAGAAGATAGTACTAACCTTTTATACAGAATTAAAGAGACAAGGGTACTTGTGCCCAGATGTAACCAGACGCTGCTAGGGTGTCCCAAAGGGCTGAATGGATCAACATGTTAGCATACCTGTTACCTCTTTATGACACACCAGTGGGCCATGAGACACCAGTTAAGGAGTTATGGTAAAGATTACACTTGACATTTAATTAACACAATATACTGTGGCTTAAAGATGGAGTCTTCAAAAAAAAAAAAAAAGATGGAATCTTCTCCTAAGAGTGAAAGTCACCACAAAGATGATAGAAAGCAATGAGAGAAAAGTGAGGGTAGAGGGGTGAGAATTCATTCATTCAAAGACAGAATGCACCAAAAGCAAGTCTCTTGTTTCAGGACAGAATTTTGGCATTGGCAAGAACTGAACTTGAGCAATGCACTGGGAGCTGTCATTTAAATGCTTTTTCATCTAGACTGGTGGAACCTTTTCTGGATTCTTCGATGGGGTAACAAAAGTGAGGCAATTTTGCGGAGGCCCTAAAGAGGAGTTGACCTGACAGCAGGGAAAGAACCATAGGCCAGCACTCATTTCTGGCTCTGGATACCAAGGCTTCAAGCATTAGTCTAGACAACAGCATCCAGCTGAATCTCTAGTGACACCCGCCCGCCCCCCGACAACCCACGAAGAGGCAAGCAGTAATGCTAAGGAGGCGGCTGGTCAGAGGGAAGGGGATTGGCTACTGAGGGCAGAGAGGCAAAGATCTTTGCTGGTGTTGTCAATGGAAATAAAAATCGCATGGTTTGGTGTTCCTGTGATGATATACGTGTCAGAGAGAGTGTGTGTACATACATGTATTCTTCACCATGTCAATTTCCTATAATTATTTATGTGCCATGGCCGACACAATTAAGTCATTCCATTTGCCAGTTAGAGTACTGCTTAAATTTCAGTGAAGGTGTTAATGGTTTCATTTAATAATATATATAATCCTGATTTCAGATATCAGCACTGAAAGATGTTTAAAATATACAATGTGTCAGCAGCCACGCTACTCGTGGAAATCTAAAACCATTTTTATTCCGATGTGCCTTAATGTCTATGCAGAACATCTTTCTTAAGTTGCTACTACAAAGAATGGAAAACCACAAACCATGACATTTCTCCTTCTTTAGAAGTTAACTAGCATGTGCAGGTGTTTGTGTATGTGCACTTGTATGATCAGTGACTGAGAGATTGATCTTTTTTTCTTAGCTGTCGCCTCTAGGATGAAATACCACAGAGAAGCGGTCCTGGACCTTTTTGACACCACGGATCAGTTTTGTGGAAGAGGAGGGAGGGGGGAGGTAGGCAGGAGGCAGAGGCCAGGCGAGCTTTACTGGGGCCGGGTCCCTAACAGGCGGCACACCATGGTTGGGGTCCAGGACTGGGGACTGCTGCCATATAGTAACTTGCCAGTTTATGTTACGTAAAAATAATTGCCATTTTTAGCACAGAGTAAAATTAGAAACAAGGACTTGACCAAACTTGACAACAGAATTATTGTTAGACATTATTGTCTGGTAACAAGTGAATACCAAACCCACGCATAATTTATTATAATCAATTACATTTTAAAATAAAAGACAGTATAGAGAATTACTTTAAATGGAGTAATAAGATCTTATTGTTTCCTCTTTGAGGAATTACAATATATATTTCCTAACCAAATGTTCTAATATGTAGCTTCAGTGGTCTTTTTTTTTTTAGATTTTTATTTATTTATTTTTAGAGAGAAAGGAAGGGAAGGAGAAAGAGAGGGAGAGAATCATCAATGTGTGGTTGCCTCTCACGCACCCTATACTGCGGGGCTGGCCTGCAACCCAGACATGTGCCCTGACTGGGATCGAACCTTTGGTTCTCAGGCCCATGCTTAATCCACTGAGCTACACCAGCCAAGGATGACTTTCAGTTTTTAAATTAAAGAGAGTTTAGAGACACGTTTGATTCCATAAGCAGAGATCTGGCACAGGCAGAGCTACCCACAGAAGTCTTTAAGTACATGGGTTATTTCCAGGAGTACAACTGCTTACCTTCCCAGGAATCTTACCCACTTAATCACTAGCGAGAAGTGTAAGCAGTATCAGTGAGTCACAGGACATAGGCTAGCTAGAAAATGCATTTTTGCTTATAACTTTGAAATGCTTGGCGAAGACTGTCCCCGTGTAATTATGAAGGGTTCTCTGCACACAGTACTGCATGACTCTTTGCAGTACAGTCACCATATTCCACATTTTTATGGTCCACATACCAGATATTTGGGGCTGGCTCTAAATTCTTTTACCCTTGTTACTTGTAATGTGAATACTCTATTATTTATTGACTATTATTCTTTTTCTCCTTTGATAACATATGTGATTTTAGGAGTCAGGCACTAAAATTTCAAGTCTATTCAGTAAATACATATTGCATTACTATTTGCAAGACAATTCTAAGGCTCTTAGTACAAAGTAGACAGCATTAAACATCACAGTTGTCTATGTTACTAGTGATTTCACAAGCTAACAAGTCTGGACTCTCTGGTAAGTACATTTATATCAGTAAATTCAGTCATATTTACTGCTATATTCTGCCGTCTGCCCTCTTTGGCCTAGCGCCCTTCACACTCACTCTTACACATGTTCCCAGGAGTTCTGAAGATATGCAATAGCAAAGTCTTGCGGAATTTTTTTGTATGTAAACTGTATACCTGTCCCCTTGACCATTCTGAGATTCCCCCTTTGCAGTGAACCTAGAAATAGCCAGAACTGGTTGTGGTTAAGTCTTAAAGAGACTGAATACTCACTTTTAAAGCAACTTCTACAAGTGAGGTTACCACAGAATGTTCAAGCTAGGATCAGGTAGTCACACCAGACGTGGGAGGGCCAGGTGCTTTCTGGTAGGGAGGCTCAAGCAACGTGAAGTTCCAGACGACCATTTCGGTGGGTCCGATCCTATGTCCCCATTCCAAGTGCAGGGCTCTGTTCTTTCCCACTTAATGCCCTAACTTTCAAGTAAAAAAGTGTGGGAAGACTATGAATTGGTGGACTTTAAACTTCTACAACTGATTTGGTGCAATTTTACATTTAATTTTAGCAATATCAGCTCTGCTGCTCCAATAAATGACAGAATATTTAGGTATGTCGTGGAAGCTCTCTGGTTCTCAGACCATGACTTCAGCTGAGAGTTCAAGGTCCCGAGCTCATCATTTTCTTTCGGCAGGCACTCCAGGGTCCTCGGTGGAGTCCATTCCACACCATATTCCCTGCAGACATCTCACTGCCCTAATGTTCAAATGGTGCAGCCATGTGAGTATCCAAGGCACTTGCTTCAATTGGCTTTTCATTGTGATTAACCATAGGTGATAACTTGATTAATTATGATTTCACTGAGTGCAATGCACACTGGCATTCCATTTCCCATTGGCAAAGAGCTCAGCATTGTGGTCCAGTCTTAGAGCATGGCCAAACTGACCCAAAATTCCAATCTCCTTATACCAGTATAGTAGCAACTCTCTATTAGTCAGAAGACAAAAACTACATAGCAAATTTACCTAAAAGAGTTAAATAGTAAGCATTAACACCAGATTACTATGAAGGGGTAAAAAAACTCTAAAGAATACAGGAATAGCATATGTAGGACTGAGGCAGAACACTTAAGGAAGAAAAAGAATCTGGAAGAATCCCCTACCCCTCCCAGGACAGAGATCAGACATCATTAGAGGGGAAACAGCAAGGGCCTCTGACTGATGGAAAGGTCTACTGAGGTGCTAGAAGCAAGGGCCAGCAAGAAAAAACCACCTTCTGTGGGTCCCACAGAACTCACTGAGATCTACAAAACTCTCCAGGTGTTGAAGGGAAATTATTGTCAGCCAGAGAAACCACCCAGGAAGCTTCTTGCTAAGGTGTTGCCACCAAAACCCTGTGGGGATGAGTGTTCCTGGATGGGTCGTATGCTAACCGAGCACCACAGGACACGCACAGAGAATCACCCTGGACCTAGGCATAGAAGTCCCTTCTTCCTGCAGTGTCCTTCTGGCACCTTCTACCAGCAATGGTTAACATCATGCCATAACATAAGCAAAGAAGAAATGTCCACAAGGTCTGGATCCAGTCTCATGAGTCAGGCAATGATGAGTAGATTTGCAATGAAAGGCAAAAATTTTGTAACAGTCCTAGGTACAATTAACTTCTGCATATTTCAAGTAGTGAGAACTGAGAACATAATCCCTCTTCCCTGTAATAGTAGTACTGGGACTAAGTGTAGTTTCCTGCCTCTATGTTAACCAACACTTTGACCAAGCAAAAAGACTTCCGTTGTGTGTGCTCCAGGAAATACCTGCTCTTGGACAATAAGACTGTGAGCAGCCAAACAGGCAACTTACCAGGAGCAACATCTTGCTCATTAAGATTTGTTTCAACAGCCTCGCCTTCAGCATCTGCATCCCAAAGTGATAGCTCTTAGTTAAAAGCTCCGTAAATACTAACCAGCTCCTCCTGCAAGATCCACCATAAACCACCCAGCCCAGAGCTTAAATCCCTAAAAATATGCTCCCGACTTCCCTCCCCTAATACTTTATCAAAATGCTCTTCTCCCTTATTGCAGTGAGCAAAATTAACACAGCTTGTCCCAATCCTAAATTTTCCCTGTGGTCTTTGGGGATGGGAGGGTCAACAGCAGAATCCATAATCCTATCGGGAGAAGCTGTTGGACTGGTGCTTAAGGGTAATGTGCAAGGCTGGCCAGCTGAAGGCAGAAGGGGCTCTGTGTATTGTGCTTGCCTTCTAAGAATATCTTTTCCTTGCAGCGTCCTAACACTTACACCTGGGCCGATAACTTATTCCCAGGCTCTTGTTCAAGCGGTTGTGAAGAGCAAATGAAAAAGCTGCTTAAATGAGAAGCCTCTGGGTGATATTGGATACAAATAGTGTCTTTTTTTTAGTATAGAAATGTAGCATTAGGTAGAGGGTTGCAGTTAGGAAATCCAGCACTCTCTGCCTCAATGACTGGCATCTATGAGACCATCAGGGGACAACAGCCCTGAAATTAGACATCTGCCCCCTCAGGGTGAGAAGTCATCACCCCCAGGGCAACAGTGGGGACTTTTATGCAGCTTCTCAGGAGCCAGAAGCAGACACGAAATAGATGGAGGCTGAATTACAGATCTGCTGGCCAGGGTAATGGATGAAAGGGAGAAAAAGTAGAAAAGGTAAATTAATGGATATTAAAAAGGCAGAGAAATAAGCTCATGAAAAAGATGTTCAACATCATTAGCCATTAAAGAAATGCAAATGAAAGCCACAATGAGATATCAGTACACACCTATCAGCACAGTCTAAGTGAAAAATGGTAATTGCATGAAATGCTAGCAAGGACATGGATGGAGAAAGTGAATCACTCATACATTGCTGGTGGGAATGCAAAGTGCCACAGCCACTCTGAAAAACAAGTTGGTAGCTTCTTATACAACTAAGCATGCAATTGCCGTAAGCCCCAGCAATGGCACGCTTGGGTATTTATCTCAGCGTAATAAAAACTATGTTCATCTAAAAATCTCTACACAGATGTTCATAGCAGCTTTATTCCTAATAGTAAAAACTGGCAATGATCCAGATGTTCTCCAATGACTGAATGGTGAAACAGTTTTGGTACATCCACACCACAAAAGGGTACCCAGCAATAATGACTGAACTACTGATACACATAACAACTTGGATAAACCTCAAGAGAATTGTGTTGATTGAAAACTAGCCAATTCCAAAAGGTTACTTACTGTATTAATCCATTTACACAGCATTCTTGAAATGAATAAAATTACTGAGATGGAGAACTGACTCCTGGTTGTCAGGGGTCAAGGATGGTGGAGGCAAGAACATGAGGGGTCTTGGAGTGACAAATTACTCTGTAGCTTGGCTTTAATCATTGTCAGTATCCCGGTAGTGGTATTACATATAGTATTATAAAATGTCACCACCGGACACATGGGGTGATGTGTTCTTGGGCTAAGTCTGCATTATTTCTTATAATTTTGTGTGAATCTACAACTATCTCAAAATTAAAAGTTTGATTATAAAATGTAATAATAGGGAAGTACCAGTAAGAAGACAGACAGGGCCCTTCCTTAGCCATCCTTCCCAAAGACTTACAGGACACCCTGTGTGGACTAAAGCTTGGAGGGTTGTTTGTTTCTTGTTTGGAGACATGAAAGAGGGTGATCACCTGGAGGAGAGTTAGAAGAAAAGTGGAGAGGATTGTTAGGGCCTTTGCTTGTGTATGAAGTCTCTCTCCTCCATCAGTGATTTCTTCTTTATTTTTTTATTGTTGAGCCATTACAGTTGTCCCCAGTTTCCCCCACTACTCTCCCCTGCTCTACCCACCCCCACCTCCCATATTCAATCCTCCCCCACCCCCACTGTCTTTGTCCATGGGTCCTTTATACTTGTTCCTTAATGACCTCCCCCTTCTTTGCCCCATTATCTCCCTCTCCCCTCCCCTCTGGTCACTGTCAGTTTGTTCTTTATTTCCATGTCTTTGGTTATATTTTATTTGTTTGCTTTGTTGATTATGTACCACTTATAGGTGGGATCATATGGTATTTGTCTTTCACGGCTTGGCTGACCTCACTTAAAAATAACACGCTTCAGTTCTATCCATGCTGTAGTGAAAGATAGGAGCTCTGTCTTTCTTTCTACTGCATAGTATTCTATTGTGTAAATGTACCATAGTTCTTTGATCCTCTCATTTACCAGTGGGCACTTTGATTGCTTCCAGCACTTGTCTATTGTAAATTGTGCTATTATGAATTTCAGTAATGACTTCTTTTTCAAGGTGTTTTAAATTTGGATGTGAGTTTGTTTTAAATTCAGTACCATGGAGGGGTAACAGGAAACCAAAGGCTCTGCCTCACCATATCAGATCACAATAAGCAGGACTTATAAAAGGACCTTAAACATGGGGTGACTTGGAAGGACCAGACCCTCACTGGAAACATATGCTGACACTTGTCTGACCAAAAAACAAAAGGATTTGCTTTGAACCAACAAAGGATTTGTTTCAACCAACTATGTGGATTCATTTGTCCTATCTTGAGAACAAATTTTCTATCTTTAATTAGCATATCCACAGGAAATTGTGCTTTTTACCATTTAAAATCCCCTAACTTGCCACTGCCAGTTGCCCTGGATGGAATGGCTCCATGGGTTAGAGCATCATCCCATAAGCAAAAGATTGCAAGTTTGATTCCTGGTCAGGGAGCACGCAAGAGGCAACCAATCCATGTTCTCTCTCTCCCTGGAAAGCAATGAAAAAAAATGTCCTCAGATAAGGGTTTAAAAAAACCCACTGAAGTTGCCATTTTGGAAAGGTATTGGTGGATTTCTTCACTGAGAGGGGTGTGCCCATGTACTTTCCCGTGTACTTGCTCGCTTGCCTGGCAAGTAACTAAACTCAGCAAAAAAAAAAAAAAATCTAAAAAGTTGGCTTTCTTATTATTTTTTATGCTTGCCAAGCTTTATGATGCAAGCAAGAAGATGGAAAGTGCTGGTAAAAGGGCCCGATGACAAGGACAATAAAAAATGCACTGTGTTAAATATAAATTAAGAGGGAAACTTAATAAACATTTAAGAAATCTGAAGTTACAAATCCCATTTTAATCTGAAGTTTAAAACAATAAAATCTCTATTATAATAAATGATAACATCACTATACTTTATTATTTCTTTGTCTATATTAAATAAACACTCCTTAATTTCATTCTTCTTAAATATCTACACTGGTTCCAGCTGCAGTTATTAAGAGAGCTTTTCATTTCTTGTGCTGTTTTGATAAGAGTTGTTTTTATGAGAACACAGTTATTGCTAACCCATATCATTAGATATATATAATAATTACTTAATGAACAAAATGTCAAGATATTTATTTCACTTTAAATCTTCCAAAATGATAGGAAAGTCTTATACAAAATAAAGCTATACAAAATAAATGTGAAAAGTCATCAAGCAAGTTCATGGATAAACTAATACCACATAATAAAACTTTCTGAAGCTGTCAACAGCAAGTCACCTCAGAAACAGACTGAAGTATGTGACCGAAAACTAATTTTTAATCGGTTCTATCACAATTTATGAAGCACTACAGTAAAACAGGGTTGCAGTATAGTTTGGTATCAGATAGCATGATTCCTCCAATTTTATCCTTTCTCAAGATGGCTATGGGTTTGTCATAGGTGACCTTTATTATGTTGAGGTATCTTCTCTATTCCCACTGTGCTGAGAGTTTTTATTATACATGAGCACTGAATTTTACAAAAAGTTTTTTCTGCATCTATTGATATGGCAATGTGGTTTTTATCCTTCATTTTGCTTATACAGTGTATCATACCACAAGGCCATAGTAATCAAAATATCATGGTACTGGCATAAAAATAGAGTTCTAGATCAATGGAACAGAACAGAGAGCCCACAGCGGGGGTGAACACCCATGCCTTTATGGCCAATTAATATTTGACAGAGGAGGCAGGAGCAAAAAGTGGGGCAAAGACAGTCTATGAAATAAATAGCATTGGAAAAAAGTGGACATATAAAGGCAAAAATAATGAAACTAGACTACCTTCTCACACCATACATCAGAATAAACTCAAAATGGATTAAATACTCAAAACCCTAAATGTAAGACTCAAAATCATAAAATCCCTAGAAGAAAACATTGGCAGTAAAATCTCATATATTTCTCACAGAAATATTTTTTTCTGATATATTACCTCGAGTGAGGGAAGCAAAAGAAAAAAGAACAAATGGAACTACATCAAACTAAAAAGTTTTTGCACAACAAAGGAAATCAACAAAATGAAAAGAAACCCACTGAATGGAAGATTTGCCAATGATATATCTGATAAGAGGTTAATAACCAAAATGTATAAATAACTTACATAGTTCAACACCAAAAAAAAAAAAAAAAGATTTAAAAACGGCAAAGGACCTAAACAGACACATCTCCAGGGAGGACAGACAGATAACTGATAGACATCTGAAAAGGTACTCAATGTCACTAATCATCAGAGAAGTGTGAATTGAAACCACAATGAGATATCACCTCACACGGATCAGAGGAGCTATCATCAGTAGTTCAACAAACAAGTGCTAGCAAGGATGTGGAGCCCTCAGGTGCTGTTGGTGGGAATGCAAATTGATGCAGCAACTGTGGAAAAGAGTATGAAGTTATCTCAGAAAATTAAAAATGAAACTGTCTTTTGACCCAATGATCCCACTTCTGGGAATATACCCTAAGAATCCCAAAACACCAATCTGAAAGAATATATGCATCCCTATGGTCACTGCAGCATTGTTTACAATCGCCAAGATCTGAGAACACCCCAAGTGTCCACCAGAAGATGAGTGGATAAAAAAGCTGTGGTACATTTACACAATGGAATACTACTGGGCCTTAAAAAAGAAGAAACTTTTACCCTTTGTAGCAGCATGGGTGGACCTGGAGAATATTATGCTAAGTAGAATATGCCAGTTAGAGAAAGACAAATACCACATTATTTCACCTGTATATGGGATCTAATGAACAAAATAAATGAATGAAACAGAAGCAGACTCACAGCCACAGAGAACAGACTGACAGCTGTTAGAGGAGAGGGGGTTACCAGGCTAGGTGAAATAGGTGAAGGAATTGAGCAAAAACATTTTTTTTTAATTTTTTGAAAAGTGCTGGGGGTGGCGACAAATTTTATACACTGCTCCCGCCTGTGAGGGGTTACATATCAGTTAAAGTTCGATAAAAAATTACCTAAATAGTATGCTATTTCTACTTTCTAAAAATTCAGGGCATACACCTGCCTTTATACTCGTTGTAGAAATGAGATACAGCTAATGATAGTTGAATTGCACTAAACCTTTAATTTGCATCATAATCTTCTGATAGTAAAAGGAAAGATGTAGGGGAAAAACATGTTATTACTTCAAAATCATTTTCCTTGACTAACTTAGATTACCACACTCCCCTCATATTTATCATCCAAATCAATTTTATGCAACTCTTCAAGACACACAGAGGATACTGTATTTTATCAAATCTGTGGCTGTAGTATCCATCATTATTTTAGGTTCTGTTCGAAAGGGGGAAATCCTGCCAATTAAACTAGGATGTGCCATCAAATTCCGTCTACTCATCAATTCTAAGATGTGCTCTGATACATCAGAGGTGGTAAAATATTTCAAAGAAAATGTGTGTACTAGAACTGCTGAAGTACGGCATTCCTTACGTGTTAGAACTCTGAGGAGCTGCTTGTCCGCGGGGCTGTGTCCACCACCCTCACAACTGTGCCAGGAACTAAGCTTCTCAAGTGCTGTTCAATTTAGGAAAAAACATGGACTCCAGGACATGGCAGAAAGCCTCATCTATATATACTGAGGCAGTGATTTTCAACCTGCATTCCACATGAATTTTTAAAACATGCAATACTATTTAATCAGGGGAACTGACCTCTTTTCCCTTTGGCCATCAAGTGAAAAAATTGACAACAGCCAACACAACGACCTCTGTCTGACGTGGAAATCAAAATCACACCTATTTTTGGTCAGATCAGCAACAAATATTTTTTTGGTAAGCCACAGAATTTTAGTAATTGGTCTCTGTGGGTCTTGAGGTGGGAGGGGGAAAATCGCTGCATTAGGTGACTGAAAACCTTCCTCTAGAGTCTTCTCATCTCCAACATGGGAAGATTGATTATTAAAAATAATAGCAAGAAAATATATACAATACAATGTATCATGTTCATAATAATTGTAATAGAACACTAATAATCCAGTACACTTTTTGAACTAAAATAAAATCATATTCTTAAATTCTCTCCACTTCCCAGCATTACTTTTTAAAAAATAATTGTCTGGATCACTTCAGCTTAATTTTTTAGTCCACAACATTTATTAGCATGTAAGGAGATAATGCATATTAATGGATGTTCAAATTTAAACTATTTTATGTTGAACATCATGTCTTTAAGTAAACAGCTTTCCTACCAATATATATATAAATTTATATCTAGAAATTATCTATAAATATATATAAATTATCTATAAGCATATATAAATTATCTATAAACATATATACATTCATATAGAAAAATATATAAATATATACTAATTTGTATGTATATAAATTAATCACCTAAAAGAAAAACTACACTTTGACCATATTTTTTTCATGAATGACATTTCTTGTTTTATCATTAAAAAGAACCAAATACCCCCAGGCCAGGTGGTTTCATTGGTTGGAGTGTCGACCTGTACAACGGAAGGTTGAGGGTTTGATTTCTGGTCAGGCCACATGTCTCTGTCTCTCTCCCCAACCCTCTTCCTCCATCCCTTCCTCTCTTCCTCTAAAATTAATAAACAAATGAGGGAGGACTCTGAAATCTGGAATTTATTTATGAAAAAATGTGTATCTATTCTTACATGTTTAAACTTCAGTCACCTTCAACGTACTCTCCATTTGATTCAACGCACCTATCAAGATGTTTTTTTCCACTGTTCAAAACAGTTTTTGAACTTGATATTGATGCCTTTTAGTGCCTCTGCCACTTTTTGTTTCGCCTCTTTCACATTGGCAAAACTTTCCCCTTCGAGGACTTTTTTCATCCAGGGAAACAAACAAACAAAAAAAGTGGCCCAGGGTGAGATCAGGTGACTAGGGAGGGTGGGGCATGGGGGACACGCTGTCTTTGTCAAAAATTGCTGAACACTCCAGGTGGTGTGGGCAGCTGTGCTCGTAGATTGATCACCCATCATGAAATGGGCAAAGACGTTGAAAGAGTCTTCAAAAAAAATTGGTGAGGCCTAACACAGCCTCTCACAACACTGCCAGCTAGTACACAGATACAGATGGGGTCCTAGAACACTCAGCTAGTGGGAGAAGCCTGTGCTACAGGGGGCCCACTCTCTGGAAGATAATTCTGGGTTTTTTGAGTCCCTCCTCGTATCCTCAGGTGAGGATCAAGAGAGGAAAAAAAAAGAACCACCAAGTATATTTTCATCAAATCATTCAAATCACATTAAACATTTTTACCTTTTCAAGTCCTTGCAGAAAATATATGAATTTAGCACTCGCTCTACCATGCATAAATCTAGAATTATCAAGGTTACTCTTTGCTATCCCCATTTTATTGTACTACATTTTCTTTTTAACCTCCCATCCAAAATTAGCATATCTATAATTCAATTATCACATCAATTCTTAACATACTATGGGCTTACACTATTCTAGGTCTTTTCACATATATTGCCTTTTGAACACAGAGGGTGTTTAACTCTTGCCATTCTATTCTGTGGATGCTCTGTGATGCTTTGTCTCGTCTGCTTTACTCTGAAAGATATTAAACAGAAATTAGCAGACTATTTTCCTTCTTCTTTTTATAATCCTAAAAAGGTATACTGGATGACTGGGCAATAAATATGTTATAATGACAAGGATAATTTTAACTCTGCGTGATTTTCCATTTTACTTCTATTTGCAAGACTGAGGATTTTACTCCCTATTCACTTAACCACAGAACTTTAGAGACTCAAAGCACTTAAGAATCAGCCCACTCATTTTAGATGATTTCACCCATCAAGAGTCACTTCTTCCTGAGGACTTAGCACATACCAGGCACTCTATAAAATGCTCAACTTTGGGTACTTCACTCAGTCCTCACAATGACCCAGGACATAATTATTGGCTCCATTTCACAGATGACAAAACTAGATACCAGAGAAGTTAAGAAATTGGTCCTAGGCCACCCTACTCCCTCACAGCAGAGCTCAGCTAACTCTCTGAGGTGCCCATGCTCACCAGAGTGTGCATTCTTTTCACTCTACATTCTGTCATTGGGAACGTCAACACCAGAGGCTAAATGTACTGCAGATCCTAGTACCAATATTTTCATGGTCATACACTTGTCTCTTTCCTTTTATTCCTTTTCAGTTCCTTCTGAATAAAAGAAACGATATTATTACTTTCCCTTCATATAAAACAATGACAATCTTATTGTCTACCATCAATCATTAAAACATGTTCTTGAAGATACTGAATAAAATCAATACCAATAAGTCATATTCTTTTACTTCTTTAATCCACTTATCTAACCACATTGCCCTTTTCTCTGATTATCTGATAACATCTGGAAAGATCTAACTGTGGCTTCATTAAGTTCTGCCTAATTAATTTCACACCATAATTTAATAATGTACAGAGGTATTGGCCCACCACCTACAGGCACTCCTAACCACATACACCAGCTAGAAAGCTAAATGGTAAAAATTAAATTAAATTAAAGCCTCCAGGGATGATAGTTGTGTGTTGCTCCCATACATTTTTTAATTTTATTTTTTTCCATACATTTTTGACATCAAACTGCCTACTTCACAGAGAGGTGAAAAGTGTCTAGACAGTACCAGACTGTGTGGGCAATGACCTTCATGTGTGGGATTCCGATAAGTGTCCCCTCCCGGGCCTTTACAGCTCTACCTATACTCTCTGCTAAATGGCATCATGGATTCTAACGGTTTCAGATTCACGTTTTTTGAATATATAATCTTCATCATATTTTTTCCATTACCATTCAGTCCCTTTATACTCCCCTCCCTCTAGCAATTGAATTTTATACGTACACACTCCCTATTATCTACTTCCATTGTAGGATACCATCCTGAGTTTCACACCTGTTTGTATGTCTCCTGGAATCTCTAAGTAGATGTGTCACAGGATGCGTCTAATACTGAACTATCCCTGCTCCTGTAGCAGATTACTACTCCTCCAGTGTTTTCTCGCCTCGAAAATGCATCCAGTTGCTGAAGGTAGAAACCTGAAGTTCACTCTTTCACCTCCTTTTCTTCATCCCACACATCCCCAAATCCCTCTATCTCCTTATTATGACCACAGCCCTCACTCTAGCCCAAACTAAAGCCATTACTGTCCTGACTGCTAAAATAGCCCGCACATTTGGTTCAGTAAAATCTGAGTCCACTCTATCCACTCAAATTCTTTCCTAACTCTAAGCAAAGTGATCTTTATAAGTGTAAAATGGATCACTTCAGATCTTTTAATGAAAGTCTGAATTCCTTAATATGGTTTACAGGGTCATTTTTGATCTGGCACTTTTCCACTGTCAATTTTTTAATTGAGTTATAATTGACATATAATGTTAGTTTCAGATGTGCAATATAATGATTTGATATTTATATATACTGTAAGATGATTACCAAAATAAGTCTGGTTATCATCTTCATTATACAAAGTAAAAAATGTGTTTTTTCTCACAATGAGAACTTTTAATAGATACTATCTGGCAACTTCTAGTTATGCGCTACAACACGATTGAGTCTAGTCACCATGTTGCACATCACATTCCCGTAACTTATTTATTGTATAAGTAAAAGTTTGTACCTCTTGACGGCCTCCACCTATTTCACCCAACCCCCTCAAAAACCCTCCCTCCTCTGCTCCCTACTTTTGTTTGTTTCTTTGTTTTGTTTATATTCCACATATAATTGAAATCATGTGATGTCTGTCTTTCTCTGACTTACTTCACTTAGCACAATACTCTTGTATTGAAAAGAAAACACTCCCCCCCAAATAATAATAATACAGTTACATAGCATATGACTAAAGTCAGCATATATTTTATAAACATTTTCTGTCTTATTGAAATGGGCAATTGTGAAATTACTAAGTTTTTTAACAGAAATTGAGGCGGGGAGGCCTTGTTATTTGCAACAGCCTTTTTTACATGATTTCTAAGGTTAATTTCAATCTAGTTTCCTGTTTATTCAATAATATATAATTACATTGGTCTCTGACATGCAATTAGACATAATCTTGAATTAAAGCCATTGGAGAGCATCAAAATTTCAGTTTCTATATTGCTTTATATGATCTATTTTTTAATGTTGTAACATTTATTTGCATAGTGCTTTGCAAAGTAAATATATAGTCACTATTTTCTTCTACTATAGATCTGTAGCTAGAAATGTATAATATATCAATTTTCATTTTACTGAGATCATGACACTATCCTAAATAATCTGCAAGAAAAATGTTCACATTATTCATTAAAAATATAGATTCAATTTTTCATTTCAATTGCCATTTTAATATGTCCTGTTTGATTACATGAATATATGCTAAGTTAAATGGTTTCAGGTGACAATAATCTGATAATAATCTGGAGTAATATTATCCAAATACTAGCAATCAGCCTAATATCAAAAGAACACTATATAAAAGGGCTTTGGAGTATACTAACCCAGAATGTTATCGGAATATTGATAACTGAACAAGGAGAATAAATATATCTAAGAACATGATCCATATTATTTTACAACATGAAATAAATAAAATTTTTGCTGTATGTCAATGCATTAAGATATCCATAGAATTGATAAAACACTGATTTTTAAATGTTTTCAACTTAAGGAAATAACTGGTAAAAAGTAGAATCACCTATATCTCTTCAATTAAAAGGAGGAGAAAAAAACTTAGAAATTAGACTCTATTTTCAGAAGGAATGGGAGAAGGAATAAGAAAGGATAAACCAACAGCTAAAAAACTATGATAAATAGAAGACATGTATACAAATATGCATTTAAGAAAATAATATAAATAAATTAAATTCCTCCTATCCAAATGTAGACATACATCCACAGATTGAAACTAATTTCAATGCTATTTTTAAATACTGATTATAAACCAAACCCTGGGAGTTCTGGTCAAGATGGAAGAAGCCACTTCGAGGCTGGAGGCAGGGGTGGAGATGAGAAATGGGCTGGTGTCACACTCGTGTGGGGAAGTTAAAAATCAGAAGGGGTATCTTGGCTGTGGAGTTCACCCCTGGGGAATGAGGGTCCCAGCCCCACACTAGGCCCCCCAGACCAGGGTTCTGGTGTCGGGAAGAGAAGTCCCTATAACTTCTGGCTGTAAAAATCAGTGGGAGCCCTGGCTGGTGTAGCTCAGTGGATTGAGCGTGGGCTGTGAACCAAAGCATCGCAGGTTCGATTCCCAGTCAGGGCACATGCCTGGGTTGCAGGCACGGCCCCCAGCAACCGCACATTGATGTTTCTCTCTCTCTTTCTCCCTCCCTTCCCCCTCTAAAAATAAATAAATAAAAAAGCCCCCCAAAAAAAGTGAAACTAATGTTCTAAAAAAAAAAAACAAAAAAAAACAGTGGGGATAGTGGCTGAGGGAGGCAGAGAGCTTCTGGAGTCCTAGGCAGTTCCTCCTCAAGGCCCAAACTAGGAACATACAGAGGAGGAACTGAACTGTTTTGCATCAGAGCAAGAGCTGAAGGGGCAGCTTTCTCTCAGACAGAAGTGCTGGCAGAGGCCACTGTTCCTCTGTTGAGCCCTTCCCCACAGAGTGGTGGTGCCATATTTGAGTTTCCATCCACATGGCTCACACTGCCCCCCTCCACCTAATGATTACCTGAGATCCCAGCCTACCTAACTTATGGGCTCAACCCAAGCAGTTTCCAGTGGCTTTTCCATATAAATGACTTCTCATCTCAAGCTTCAGACTTTCTTAAATCTTTCAAACAAGCAGCATCTGGTCTCTGCATATCCCACACTTCTGCCAAAGTGGCCTCAGGCCTAGCATTGGTGGAAGCTCTCCTTGGTTTACCTGTCCCAGGCACCTCCAAGCCCAGCACAAGTAGCAGCTATCTGCAGATCGCTTTGTATCTAAAGCCAGATAGCCCCAGTTAGGGCACAGGTGGTGGTGGACCTTGTACCTCCATAAAGGCCCCAGACCCATTGTGTCTGGGGGGTAACTATAGACCATGCTGAATTACCACCCTACTCCTCCATGAGCTACACACTCAAGGAGTGAACTCAGCAGGCACCAAAGCCCCAGTGAAGCAAGTCTGCTACCTGGGTTTGGCTCCTGCAAAGCAGCTTCTCCTCTGTAGTCACAATGGATCCTCACAGCTGATTGGCCTGGGTGGCAATCCCCTCCAGTAATGTGCCAAGAGTAATCAAGGCTCGACCACAACAGGACAGTGCACACAGCCTGCACAGGGGTGCACCTGGAGTGCCCAGCTCAGGGCTCTAGGACATGTATTATAGAAGGACAGGCTACTATGTCCAGGAGATGCAGTGGACTTTACCTAATACATAGAAACAAACTTAGGGAAGCAACCAAAATGAGTCAGAGAACCATGCCCCAGATGAAAGGACAGGGGAAATCTCCAGAAAAAGAAGTAAATAAAATGGGGACAAGCAAACTACCAGAAACATAATTTAGAACAATGGTTATAAGAATGTTCAAAGAACTCAGTGAGAACTGCAACAGAATAGAAAGGGACATGGGAACCATATGAAAGAACCAGTTAGAAATGAAGGATACACTGACCGAAATTAAGAATGATTTACAGGGAATCAGCAGTAGAGTGGATGAGGCTGAGACTGAAATTAGCGATATAAGGAAGCAAAGATCACCCAAACAGAATAGCAAAAAGAGAAAAGAACACCCCTGCCCAAAATGAGGATAATGTACAGAACTTGTGAGACAACCAACTTCAAGCTTACTAACATTGCATCACGGTGATGCAGGAAGGAGAAAGAGAGAGAAAGAAATTAAAAACCTGTTTGAAAAAATAATGATGGAAAACTTCCCTAACCTGGTTAAGGAAATAAGTGTACAAGTCCAGGAGGCAAGAGATTCTCTATTAAGGTGAACCCAAAGAGGCCCTCAAAAAGATACATAATAATTAAAATGCCAAAGGTTAAAGACAGAGGGAGAATTTTTAAAGCAGCAAGAGGAAAGTAGTTAGTTACCTACAATGGATCTCCCATAAGACTGTCAGCTGATTTCTCAACAGAAACTTTGCTGATCAGAAGGGATTGGAAAGAAATATTCAAAATGATGAAAAGCAAGGACCTACCCATCAAAGCTATAATTTAGAATCGAAGAACAAATAAAAAGCTTCCCAGATAAGAAAAAGCTGAAGGAGTTCATCACCACCAAACCAGTATTACAAGAAACGTTATAGGATTTTCTTTAAGAAAGGAGGAAAAAAGATCAAAATAGGCATAATAACCGGTCATCAAAAAGAACAAAATCTTATCACTTGTGACAGCTGGGATCAACCTAAAGTTATTATGTTGAGTGAAATGAGTCCAACAGAGAAAGAGAAATACCACAGAATTTTAGTTACATGTGGAAACTAAATAGTATTAGTGTTAGTAACAATAATATTAATGCATCTAATTAGAGGTTAGAGGAAAAATCACAGTATTTAGTAACATACAGCACCTGTTCATGATAAACAAAAATCTCATAGCAAACTAGTATAAACAGAATAAAGAATACCTATCTCAAACTTATATTTCATGTTTAAAAGGAATACAAGACTAGAATCTTGGTTCAAATCAGAAATAAGACAAGGATGTTTGTTATTATATTACTTTACATTATTAACTTAAAAGGTCTACTCAGTATATTAACTCAAAAAATAAGTGGCAAAGATAAAATGACATGCAAAAATAAATAAATGAATAGGCGTGCAATTAATTTGTAGCATATTGTTACTATCTGTGTTTCCGTACATGTGTACACATTGGATTTTTATGAATGGGGAGGGAGGGAGGGAGACAATAAGGGAGAGAGGGCCATGCCCACTTTTGGGTTTTCAACTTTAACAACAGAAAATGATTTTCTGTTCTTCCAAAGTTAATTTATACTTCAATCACACATATAATCATGAAATATCGCAACAGTGGCAGAACAATATATAACCTATAATGGCCTTTCAGGACAAAAGCTGTTATGTCTTCTCAGCGGGACAGACTATTCTTTTTCACACAAAAAAAAATAATAATTGTATTATTGTGCTTTAATGCAAATTCTCAGAGGGGAGCAGCTGAAAAGAGATCCTGCTTCTCTGTTCCATTACAAATAATAGAGCACAGAGAATATTTCATCTGAAATATCCCCCCACCCCCATTTTCATTAGCTGCACTATTCTAGATGTCGACGCTCTGATTCAGAGATGGGAGAAGCATGTTTTAGAGGGCTCTAAATCTTTGATTTCAGAACCACATACATGATTCAGGTCCCCAATTACCTCTAAATTAACATCTACTGAACCGAGCAGGTGCTTGGAAGAAGATTTATGGCTGTTAGCTCAAGTACATTCATAGACCTGTTTAAGTTTTACTTCCTAGGGAGGTCTTTGCTGACCATGTTAGTTAACCTTTTATAGTGTTCTCAGACCCTCTCTAAATCATCTGTAGCCTTCTTGACCACTGCTCAATACCTGTCTTCCCTGGGACCACTCCACAAGGTCAAAGGCTGAGACTGTTTTGTGTCCTGCATAGCCTTGAATCTTAATTCACAGATGGGAATGAGGGCACTTTTAATAACAGATTACTATGGGGTTATTTTTAATTCAAAAAATGTAAGGCAATCTAGAGAGAAAACAAAATAGTACTACTATTAACATTTCCAGCCCTTCAACTAATTTTCTCTAGCCCAATGATTATAACGCTTTTTTGAAAATCACTGGAAATAAATTGGAAAGTACAGGAAGACCTTGGGAAGCGCAGTGTTTTGGAAAACATCACCTGGCTAAATCTAGCCTCTTGGTCAGCCCTCATCCAGCCCTTCCCTCCAGTCTCCCATGTGAATCTGCCCACACGGGCCTCTTCTTACCTCCCAAGTCTCAAATCACCGTTCAGAAATGCTCCCATTTCCAATACATCCAGAATAACCATCTAACTGTACAGTCCCAAAACCTCTTGTCTTCCAGAATCTGAGTTTTTCTGACCGTCTACACTCTTAATTTCTTTTCTCCATTACTAATTTATTCATCTTATATATTATTTCTCTTCTTATCCATTAGTGTACACATCTTTTAATCAGTGGCACCACTTTATTACTTTTCTTTTCTTACCTATTTATTTCACCAAAGCCTAAAATGACTCATAAGATGTTCTAAACAAATAACAGAAAGCTGAACTGAATGAATATACCAGACTCCACGGGAAACACAGAAGTCCCCTCTTATCCATAGTAGGGGCATTCCAAGACCACCAGTGGGTGCCTAAAATCATTGGTAGTAACGAACCCTGTATATAGTCTTCTTTTCCTACACATACACACCTTTTCACTTTAAAAAAAAAGACCTTATGCCTTCTCTTTGGTATGTCAAAAATGCCTGCACCACTACTTTTGTGCTTTGGGTCATTGTTAGGTAAAATCAGGGTAACTTGAACACAAGCGCTGTGATGCTGAGACTGCTATACCTCCACTAACCTCTCATAACTGAGAAGGCCACTAAGCGACCATCAGGCAGGGAGAGAGCACAGCGTGGGCATGCTGGACAGAGGGATGCAGCAGGATGCGCCGACATTCCATCTCTGTGCTCAGAACAGCATGTGACTTAAACGTATGAATTGGTTATTTCTGGAATTTTTCATTTCCTATTTTCAGACCACAGTTAACCATGAGTAACTGAAACTGCAGAAAAGCCAAACCGTGGATAAAGGGGGGCTACTACAAAGACTTTCAAAAGTTTCTGATCACCAGAAACTTTATTGACAAAAAAAAATTAAATATGTACTTGAATAAATTAGCAACCCAGTTCATTTATTTTGGACCTTAAGTCTCTTTGGTACTTGTCTCCATTTAGCATCATTTGGTTCGTTGATCTGGAAGCATCTTCCGACATTTGGATTATACAAATGCTTGATTATTACCCTTTCAAGACCATTTGCAATTTAATTGTCCTCAGGCAGAGCTTCAATAATAGTGTGTGTAAAATGAATATTCAGGAGTTTTTGTCAAAATTATATTAAACTCTTCACTCGTGTATCAATTTCCCTAATCGGCTCCTCTATTTTCCCCGGTAAGGAGTTAATTGAGTTTCTTACACCACTTGCCTAATTCCCATGCCAAATCATTAAATGCTCCAAACTGCTTGAATAGATTTGAAAACCGCAATGAGCAGTAACCCCAGAGAAATGTTTTTGTGACAAAATCCTGCCACTGCAAGTAACACACTTAGTCTTCTCAGTGACAAGAGTCTTTCTAAGAGTCTCGTAGAATGACTGAAATGAACACAGTGTTTCAGCCACCGTTCCCAGTCTGGGAGCAGGAGGAACCATGGAGCGGAGTGACACAGTGCAGTGAAACCGAGTGAAACTGAAGGGTCTGACCCAAGGCGTTTACTCTCTAAAGCTTAAGCACACGTACCAGCTCCTATTCAGAGTACACTTGGCACAGCTTCTACCGAAGTTGCTACTTTTGGATAATGAGCGAAAAGAAAGAGGGATACATAACCACAGCTCTGCTTCGCATAAAGACGGAGTCTCAAGAAGGCTGTCTTCTAACACTTTACAAGTGTACTAATAATGACACCCCCCTGCCTGATTTTCTTCCCCAAGAGTGAGGATGAGTTCTTAAAAGAACCTAAGGTAACTACTTTCAATATTTATACTAAGTACCTTACCTTTGTGAGTCTTAAAAGGAAAAAACCTAGAGTGCTTTTTTTTCTAATAGTCAGTTCTACACCCCTCCCCCGCCCCAAGTAGCTCAGAGAAAGAAACTAGGTTAGCACTGAATGGTTGTGGAAAGAAAAATCCTATGATATTTGCTTTATTCAAAATGACTTCTATAAAGTCATTTCAAGATTTTAGAATTACTTGGATAACTATAACTATTTGATAAATATCAAGCTGTCTTGGAGTTGAAACAAGGGAGTGCTATTTGTAAATCATTTCTGTGCAAACTCCAATATCACAAAGTAAGACTTATTAAAATACAATGCGCCACAATTACATTTAAGCTCTAAATCAATTCGTCACAACTCACAAAGGTGACGCACACCTCAGTCGGACCACGCACGCTTCCAGTGGTATTTTTCAAAGCTCTAGCCCACAGAAGAACATTCTAAAACATCTCACTGAGTGTGTGTACAATGTGGGGGATTTGATATCAGTAGTTATACGGCAAGACTATTACCTATGCTGCAAAGTTTGCTTTTACCTAAGAAAATCGATCAACATACTACAATGCCTAGCTCCTTTGGTGACTGACATCTTGTCTAGGATAACAATGGTCTCATCTGGTTTTTTGTAACTTTAATGTGCTGGATTTCACAAATGCCAGTGTGCACCCAGTCCACTATCACCTAGGACTATGAGACAGAAAACAGTAGGGTGGGTCTTCCGTCTGTGAGTGGCTACTATAGGTGAAATCAGGGATAAAATTAAGGACTTTTATAGACTTGTTCTCTCTTAAAATGAGGGGACATATCAATCATCGACTACTACCCCAGGCCAAATTGTTACATTTCTGGCACCAGAGGTCTTATGGTAAGAGATCAGAAGAGTTCAGAGTGAGGAAGGAAAGACCTCACTTGTAGTATTTGCTGATCGTGGCATAAACGTGCCCATCCTGGCTGATTTCAAGATATTGAGATCACATCGATCCGCTCACAGAATTCCTGCTGGCCGCCAGCAAACCTCTGCCCAAGATATCCAAAGGTGACTGCATATTGAAATCACTGTCTGTTTAAATGGACAGTAACAACAATTTGAATGTAAGATTTTTCTTACAGAAGACAAAGAAAGAAAGAAAAAGCCCCCTGCATGTACATTCAAGCTAGAAAAGTTGTTGCAGCAAGCTCAGCAAACAGGTGCAACTAGACACTGATTCACAAAATATTTTCATATAATAAAAGAGAGCAAAAATGCTTTTCAGGAAAATGCTACTGCGAGGTCTGGTCTGCCTGGGGACTTGAGTGCTCAGCATCACGCAATATGTTCCCTGTCAGTACCCCTAGTTGGGGTGAGGACGGAAACAGAGGCAAGTTCAGCCTTGAGAGTAGGACCCGGGTCAAGACTGCAGAGCCGGGAGCTAAAACCCCAGCCCAGACTGACCTGGTACCCAGACATCACAGGTGACAGGGCAGAAGACTGTAAAAGTAATCAGGATCTGGCTTTGCAGCCAAAGTCCCCAAGGGAAAGTCACCAGGACATGTACAAGAGCCCCTGGCTGCTAGCTCACTACCACTATGGGGAGAAATCAGAATAAAAGGCACATTTTTAACATAAAGGAAAACTACCCTCTACACATTCCCAATTTTGAAACACCATCTCTCATCTACCTATCAACTATCTGTCTATCGATAAACCTAACAATGCCGCAATTATTGTTGATTTTGTTTAAAAATTAGCACTTTCTGCATGATTATTTTTGATGGGCATGGCTACAAACTTTACCTTAATTCTCCTTTAACAATCCTGTGAGGTACAGGCTTTTAGTAGTTCATTTTATAAAAAAAAAACACCTGAAACATAAAGACATGACTTTTCTCAAAGCACAAAGGTGAAAATTAAGACAGCTGGAGCTTAAATCTGGGCATCACTCCAAAACGTGATATTAACGATTTTACTACCTCCCCTTCACTTTCGCTTCAGGATAAATTGAATAAAACTTACTTTTTTGAAAAAAAATAAAACAACACGTACACCTTCCTATGTCACTTCTGAAGTAATGTAGGTAAATTTTAAAATGATTTTAATTAACGGGGAACTCGATGTCTAAGGAGACAGGAATAAATAAATGTACAAGCACCTAGGCCGGCTGACAAGGCATGCACAGAGAAGCGAAACAAAACGTCTCACTCCATAACCTGAAAAGTAGTTTTGTTCTAAGGATAATTATGCTGACATTTCATACCTCAAACACATGGAAAATGAAATCGGCTTCGGATCATGATTCTCAACACTCTCACGTCGGGCAAAGACAGATGAAGATGTGCAGATGACAAAGGTCAGAGCCCCCGCCCTGGAGACTGCGTGTTCGTTTGACAAGTTCCTCAGTTCCCTTTAGAGGGCTCGACTCCTTGTCAATCACAGAAAGCTGAGACAAAGGCAAAATTTAAATCTAGATTTCTGGGTTCTAACTCTTCAAATCTGGCTAGCTTCCTCTAACCAGTTTCTGAGCCCAGATTACAGGATTCCTCGTCTTTGAAGAAGTTTGTGTTTTGCCTTCTCTGTATTTCAACAGCCCAAGTCAAGGCTGATAGCCGCTTGCCTCACCCCTCTCCTTCCAGGAACGCTCAATGGTTTTTAAACTGAGGGCAAATCAGATCCACCTTTCTATTCCCAGTGTCTAGCATCGTGGATCCCATGAGTGTTCATTAAATGCTGGAAAAACTAATGACGGTTTTAGATACAGTTTTAAAAAGTGCCGTAGTGTATCTCACACACATATAAAAACGTCCTTTCCTTGTGTCCCTACCCCAAGCCAGCCCTCCTTCAAATGAGTAAATTCAGATAGTACTTTAAACCTTCTAACCAAAATTTTAGTAGAGCCCTACCTGTGGGTATTAACTGAAGAACAAATTGGTCCATATCGTCTCCTATTTTATCATTACCATGCACTCCACCCCTACTCCAGCTTCTCCACTAAATGCTGCCCTTGCAGAAGGCCCTAATTCTTGCAGCATCAACTCAACTCTTTACATCTTGAGGGAGAGAGGACAAATGCTCAGTGTTACCCTTTTCCTGTTCCTCAGATCACTGAGGTCTCTTGTGTAATAAACATTGTAAACCACACATTGATATTCTTCACTCTCCTCTCCCTAAATTGCTGATTGAAAGCCCAATTTTATGTTAACTTCTAAGTGCAACATCATTGCTAGAGAAATACTCCAGTAATTGCAGTGAATTGAAAAATGGACCCAGAGCTCTGCTTATAGTCAATCAAAAGGAGCTCATACATCGAGACGATTCCAACTGGATCATGGAACTTCTGCACACAGCATACCATCGCTTCTTTCCCCTCTGCCACACCCGTAAACTTACTCATGTTATTACGTACCTCAGGGAAAATACCATGCCGATAATTTTCAGAAAAAAATGTAGTATGTGAAAATTAAATACCAGTATAATAACATTTCTCCAGCTTATAGTTTTGTAATAACCACAGTTTCAAGAAATAAGGCAGAAATCAAACAGTTTCAGAGATGTGAGTTTTGCTGATACTAACATTTAACACATCCAATGATTATTTGATAAGCTCCCAAGTTATATTTAACCTAAAATACGGTATATACATCAATGGATTGCAATATTCAGTGCCCCAAAACATTTAAAATTCATTAAGGCATTAAAATATTAACATCATTTAAGTTATTTATTGATTGCTCAATTATCTTTAGTAAATCCTTCAAACTGCTCTTGGAAGAATTTTTTGCTAATAGAATATTAATATTTCTGAAGGAAAAAAAAAGTATCATCTTTCTAAATCTATGGACTTTTTATTTCCAAGTAAAAAAACACAGAGATGTCTTGGTCTCAGAAACAAACTGTCCACATTCAAGGAGAAGGGAAAGAGGGATACGGCATCAGGAGGACGTTAATTATGTACATACCTATCAATAAATGTGTTTGTGACACTCAATGCACTAGGCTACAGACACTTCAGTGTCTGCATTTGCATTCTTGGCTTTGACAGCAGCGGTAAAATGACATCTTTTCATCTGTGGGACAAGATTTTTTTTTTTAAGTCATGCAGTGGACTTGCATGTAATTTCAATGGTTTTGACATTTTTTTAAAGAAAATGGAAACAGGTATTTAACCAAATAAATAGGTATTTATATTTCCACTCTTATTAACTGTAAGATGCAATGGTCGGCAAATGCCTCCAGGAAAGACTAAATACACATTGTCTCCTCTGAAAACGGAGAGGAGTCAGTCCTCAGCCCCACTGGGTGTGGTGGCAGCAGGTTCCAAGCTGCCCAGTGAGAAAGGGGCATGGGGTGTGGGGCTGCCCCTCCCCAAACCCCCCAGGATGAAGCCCAGGGCAAAGAAGGCCAAATAACCTACAGAAAATCAGCCCAGTGACTAAAGAAAAGACTCACCCTATGAACAAAATGTCATTAATGGCACGTCTCCTTGAAAAATAAGGCAGTGTGTATATTCTAGAAATCCAATTTGTTAGGGGGCAATCAAAATTTATTTTTTTATTAAAAATCTGCCTAGAAGGATCTGAATTTTTTAAATTTCTTAATTAAGTACCTTCACTTGCTTAAATGAAAATTTGATGTCTTAATATTGTGACCACAATACATCCATCAAAAAAATGACACCATGCTCAAGTAAGTGGTGACATGCAGAAATGCACTGTGCAGTAATATTTCTTTAAAGTGAGAGTTTCATCTGGACAGCCTCAGAGACCAGCAGTTAAGCCAAGATGCTAAGACGGTGGGGCTTCTAACGAGGGTCCTGAGAGGCACACCGTGCAACACTTCTGGGCCTCAATGTTCTCACTGGCAAGGTGCTGGTGCCTAGGATGGTACTATGAATTTTAAAGGACTTGAGAAATTATTCATTCCTTTAACAGCTCACTTTACAGACATTTTTTACGGTTCAGAGATTGTCCTTATTTGGAGCTTCCCCTGAATTTTTAAACTATGTGATCCTTATTTCACATTTCTTTCATTCTTCGTTGACAAGGTCCTGTGTCGCTAACAAAAGAACGCACAGACGTAGAGGAAATCTGTATTTGATTTGAATTGAATCTGTACAGGTTTTTACAGTTAGACGTCATTGTGATAGACAAGTATATAAGTGGCACTCTGTGTTGACAAGAAATGAAAATTTTACAGGAGATGGAAGGGAGGGAAAGAAACTATTTCTATCATCCCTTCGATGTCTCATGTCTAACTGAGCTCCCAGTATAAAAAGACACTGGCGGTTGTCTCTGGCGTGTTTGTATGTCTCTCTCACACTCCGCAGTTTCTTCGGCTTCAGTTCCTAGAATAACCTTGAATATTCTGGGACTTCAAAGAAAATCAGAGGAACCCCACTAAAGTTTTCATTGTGTTAAGATTATATTTTACGTTAATTTCCCTCAATTGGTTTCAGTCCTTAGGGAACACCGCCAGGCTGACAACTCTGGAAACCAAACCTTTTCTGTTCATTCACATGAAGAAAAATAAAGAGAAATGGCTAAGTAAGTGCCAGATGTACACCAGAGGCTTGGCCTTGGTCCAGGTGACAAAGGGTAATTCCGCCATCATTGCAGTTCAGTTTTGGGGGCTTATTTTAAATCCCCCAAGAATACCAATTAAAGAGTTATAGTTTATTACTTATAAATGTAACTACTAGAATTTGAAATTAGGTTATGAAAACTAATTTAAACGCCCAAATCCCCAAATAATCATTAAATTGTAATGATATGTGGTTATAACTTTGAAAGTTACCCAGAAAAACCCCAAATCGTCATTTCTACGGAAAATCATTACTTTATTGCCTGTCTGTTAAACTAAACAAGTAGCAAGCAGTGACAGGTTTGCTTTATTATTGTTTAAAAATAAATACCCCATCCACATTATATTGGTCAGAGTTCTCCAGACAAACAGACTCAATAGGCTCTGTGTAGAGAGAAGATTTATTTTTAAAACTTCCTCGACCCATGGTGGGGGCTGGCAGTTCTGAAATCCGCAGGCTAGGGGGCAGCATTCTGAAATGCTGGTGCTGCAGGCATGTGAGTCCTAAGGCAGCCTGGAGGCAGGGTCCCCACCTCCGTGGGGACCTCAGTCTTCCTCTGTTAAGGTCTTCAACAGTTTCGGGGAGACATGCGCACAGTGTCTCAAACTCTACTGGTTTACATGTTAATACAACTCAAAACTATTGTCACAGCAACACCTAGACTGGTGTTTTAACCAGACATCTGGGCATGAGCGATTGCCAATTTGACACAAATTCAACCATCACACACGTGTGACATTTTCTTATTAAAATATTTATTAATGTGGGCAATCCGCCTCATGTATATGGTGACCATTCCCATGACTATGGGCCCTTTCGTTTTTCAGGACTTTATTTCACGTATTAAAGATCCGCTTGCATTCACCCTTTAACAAGTTGTGAGTTAAAGATTCCTGCAGCTGAGAGCCCGCTGAATGAGAGTGTTCTGTTGACCAGCTCCTCTGCTCCTACTTCACCTGGGCTGCACGGTCCACCCTCTGGAGCAGCTGCCCATCGCCAGGCAGACAATGCCTCTGTGTGTCCTTCATTAACAATTTCCATTCCCATGCTCCAGACCCCCAGGATTTCCTCATCTTACTTCATTACATCTTGATAAACTCTCTATTGTATTGATTATTTATAAGTTGTCTTGGAACCAATTTTTTCTTTTGAAAGTAAGGTATTCTGGAGTTTTATTCAAAACCAGTTTACAATGACAAAGTAGTTATCTTCCTATGAAAATCACTCAGGTTTTATCTACATGGATAAACACCAACCTGTCCCATCTAAAAATCCTCATTCTCCTCCTGTGGTTATGTAATTCTCACATCATAAAAGTGCAACTGTTCGTTTGAGGTAAAAATGTGCAGGTGAGTAAAGGAAGAGGGGGTCATGACTCAGCTGTGCCACACCTCCCACTGGTACAGGGACACGGAGCGGATAGAAATATAAGTTATAACGATTGGACATAACTTATCTGCCACAAGACACTATCACATAGGATATCTGAACATAAGTCACTAAAATACCTTCAACAGGTCACTCGTTTCCAGAAAAAATAAAGTAAAATATTTCATTTTAACTACCACACTGAAAAAGGTTATGAAAGTTAATGAACTGCTTTCAAAAGATCCCGTATTGCAAACTAAATCTCCAGGATAGTGGAGTGCTAATAAAACCTTGTGAGAGGCTTAGGCAGTACGAGGAGCACCAGGACTCAAGGAGGATGGTGTGAGCACTGTCTGTAGATTTGCGCTTTGCTCACTGGCCTAAGAACGCCGCTGTCCCTGTAGGGATCTGAAACTCTCCATCTGTTCAAAGGAGGTATGTGTAGCTCTGAATACCAAGTGTTCACTATTTTAGTTTTTGTTTGAAAAAATGAACTTCTTTTGAAAAATTGCAATTCAACACATGGTCATATATTTTTTAACTTGCTTTGCTGAGGCATGATGGCATATGAAAATGTCCAGGTATTTAATGTCCACAACACGATGCATTTGGAGATAAGTGTGCATCCGGGAAGCCATCATTGCTACTGGCGCTATAAGCCTACTTGTTACCTCCCAAAGTCTCTTCCTGTGACCTGGGATTTGTATTCTTTTACAGATAAGAGCACCTCACATAGAATCTGGCCTCTCAGCGAATGGAATGGTCAAGTGTATAATACTTAATCGTACATTCTAGGTTGTAAGGTTTATCTCCAAAACTTATTTATTTTTCCTAAATGAAAGTTGGTACGCTTTTAGCAACACCTCCCCATTTCTCCTTCCCCCAGCCCCTGGTAGCCTTTGTTTGATCCTCTTTTCCTATGTGTTTGACTATTTTACATTCCACTTGTAAGTAAAATCACGTGGTATTTGTCTTTCTGTCTGGATAATTTCATTTAGCATAACGTCCTCCAAGTTCATCTATGTTGTCACAAATAGCAGGATTTCCTCCTTTCTAAAGGCTGAATGATATTCCTTTGTGTATGGAGTGTGTGTATACACATATGTATGTTTGTATGTATATGTATATATACATACACACATATGGAGATACATAAATAGGTATGTAGAGACAGACATAGATACATATGCCAATATGCATATCACACCTTGTGTGTCACTTCCTAGAAGTGCTAGAAATGAGAAATCGCCACCCATTCACCAGGTCTTCTCCATATATTATCGCCTGTATTCACACACAAAAAAAAACTGGGGACAAGAAAAAGGTGACCCACTCAGGAGACATAAAGTAGGTAACGAAACCAAAACTAGAGCTGGTTCATATGTTAGAACTATCAGACAGGGATTATAAAATAACCGTGACTAATATGTCAAAGGATCTACAGGAAAACATGGACAAGAGTCATGAACAAACAGAGAATTTTAGCAGAGAAATGGGCACTTTTTAAAGAAGAGCCAAAACGAAATTCTGAAACACCCACTTATAACAAGGAAGATGAGAATGTCTGTGATGGGCTTCAGCAGAGAGGATATATGATCAGAAAAAAAATGAGTGAGCTTCAGGACTGATCAAGACTAATCCAGAAAAAAGGAGAAAATAGACAAGTTACAAATACCAAAAATAAAAGAAACAGCAATAGCAGAGATGCTACAGACTATAAAAGGATAATAAAAAAGATATTACAAATAAGTACATGTGAAAAAATTCCACAACTTAGGTAAAATGAAAATTACTGGAAGATCACTCACTATCAAAACTTACAGAGAAGCGTGTAACATATCCATTAAATAAATTGAAATAACTCTTTCGTTAAAAGCTATCACACACACACACACACACACACGGTGCTTGTTCATACAGTATTACTGGTGGATTCTATCAAATATATTCAGTCAAAAACTTAAGAAAAAATAACTATCATCATACACAAAATATTATAAATTTAAGCATCAGTAAAAACTATAATTTCTCTACCAATTAGCATGTGTAGTCACTGTTCTAAGTGTTCTCCAGATATTAATTAATTAATCTTCACAAGAAATCCTTCAGTTAAGTGAAGTGCTCTTGTTCTCTCTATATAATAAATCAGGAGACTGAGACACCGGCCGTAGCTGTCCCTCTGTGGAGTGCTGGGTCCACACGCAAACCCAGGCAGTTTGGCTCCTGTGACCTTCTCTTCTTGGCTGTGTTATACTGACCTCTACACAAGTGAGGCAGCGAAGAAATGGGCCTGGGTGTGATGGCATGAGAGTGTGTGGTTTGTGTATGCATTTCACATATTTAAAAAAGGAACATCACAATTGAAAGGAGAAAGGAAATACTTCTGAGACAAGAAGTAAACTACAAAATCAAATATAACCTCAATGGATAAAAGTGTTACTTTCAAAAAAATCAATATAAATAGCTTAGAAAAGATCATACTGAAATAAATGGCTTGCCTCAGGGTAAAGAAAGTACATTCTAAAAAATTGCAAAAGAAAAAAAAAGTATCTAACTACATAATATGTTACATACTATGTAATATAGTCTATAATGCAGTGTATATAATATATAAAGGATTAAGGTAAATCTTTTAATCCTTAACACTATGATAGAATAAAATGACATGGATGAACTAATAATCTATAAAAGAAATATAATTAGTTAATAAAAACAATTGGAAAAGTTAATATGCTCCAAGTAAGAAATAAATGCAAAGTTATAGAAACTTTTATAGTAAAATTAATGAAAACTATTTTAAAAGATGTATCCATTATTGGAAAGTATACAGAAAAAATGGAATCTGTGGAATAATCTTGATGGGGTATAAGTTAATGCAGCCTTTCTGGGAAACAATTTGGCAATATATGCCAAAGTCTTTATCAGTGTTTAGAATTTTTTTAAGAAAGAAAATCTAAGATACGGGTAGAAATTATACATCCTGGAGGTTTATCTCCTTTCACATTCCACAGACTTGCCAGGCATGGTGGTGCCCAGTGAGGACTGTGGGACCAGCCATCCTGGGTTCAATTTCAAGTTCTGCAACATCCCAGCTGTAGGAGTTGGGACAAATCACAAACCTCCCTGTGTTTCGGGTTTCACAACTGTGAAGCCAAGATAACCGCAGCGCCTACCTATGAGGTTGTTCTGCAGAGTAAGGAAAGTAGTGTCTCAAAAGACTAAGCAGCTCCTACCAGAAAATAATCACAACACAGAGGACAGCTATAATTATTGCACTTATAACTCAATATTGAAAAGAATATACATACATAAATGTATGTCATCTCCTGTAGCTATCAAATATTTTCCAAAGATTATTTAATAACAGAGACGTAACAATAAAAATCTTTATATGTAGTATGGTTTAAAAATAAGAGTATGAAACAGAGGAAAATGGTAAAAGGAAAGCACTTTAAATATTATTAGAAATTAAGTGGGAATGGTGAAGTTATAAGGAGTGATAATGAACATAGCTTCCTCAGATAATGACATTTGTCACCAGCTGGGACCAGAAATACTGCAGCCAAATCATCAACTGATTTTACATCCGGTGAGTTCATCCCATGTACTCAAGCCTATTTATGTATAGTTGATGTAAGTATGAGAAATTCTTATAAGCTATACATTAATCATTAAATATTACTTGGCTATATGCCCAATATAAGGGAAGGGCATGAATATACTGAAAAAGATCATGACTACTTTTAAGTCATCCCAAGTAGTTAAACATGGCTTTGAATTAAAATGTTACTTCAGGAAACTGAATAAAGAAGTCAAAGTAGAAACATCTTAACATAAAGCTTTTTTTGAGCATTAAGTGTTAATGTTATTCTCATGTCACATGCAAAACAAGGTCTCAGAATGAAATATTGCTTTACTGGCATTCTAAAATGAGGTTATTAATCATATCCACTTTTCATGAATACAGATTATAGCATAATTTCTTAAATAGTGGAATTTTCATAAGAATGTCTATAAATATACGAATATCTCACTCTTTGAGCTCTTAATATATGAATATGTTTAAGCTGTATTCTTGAGCACTTTAAATTATAAAGACCTAATTGAAACACGTTGGTAAAATACATCACAGTAATCATCATTTTGAATAATATCTGTTTGTAAAAGAGGTTCAGTTAGATAGTAATTTGACATGAAATGGATGTTTTTTACTTTTTAAATATTTTATTTATTTTTTATTTATTTTTAGATGGAGGGGAAGGGTGGAAGAAAGAGAGAGGGAGAAACACCAATGTGTGGTTGCTTCTCACATGCCCCCTACCAGGGAACTGACCTGCAACTCAGGCAAGTGCCCTGACTGGGAATTGAACCAGCAACCTGGTGATTCACAGGTCAGCACTCAATCCACTGAGTCACACCAGCCAGGGCAAGAGATGGATATTTTAATAGCACTTCAGAATTGCATGGTTTTGAGATTCCCAATAACATAAAATATTTAAGAAGTTCTCCTTACTATCCCCTTATTTATTTAGGCACTAAAACAATATCTTACACTTGCAGGGGATATATGAGGTAAGTCACACAACCTCCTCATTCTAGGAATCACTTCAGCAACAACTTAGATGTTACTCCAGACTTGGAGACCATCCTCAAGGCTCAGAAAGCAATACAGCATTTTACCAGACAACCTACAACCCTTTTAAGTTTGATTAATTACTACGATATGGATGATAGTGTGGAGGTTGGAACACGGGCTTCGGGGTCAAAGCAGAGCTCACCCTGGCTCTGGTGTTTTCTATGCTCTCTTTGGGCAAATTGCTCAGCCTTCCAGATCCTCAGCCACCTTCTCTTTAAAATGGGTTTAATTAATGGAATTAGCTGTGATTCTATATAAACTGTATATTTATATAATTTTTTCATTTAAATCCTTAATACTTTACATTTTTTACATCTCTTATACAATGAGGTATGAAGTAACAAATTACATATATTTTTTCCAATCAGTTGTCTGAAGCTTATTTGGTGCCTAAGCTATTTTTGTGAAAACTCCTTCAAAAAATATCCCGCCTTGGCCAAACCTGCATACCACCTCTCTTATGCTGCCTCACACAGGGTAGGCACTCAACAGATGGAAGTCCTAGTCCTTTTTTGAAGTTTAAATTTGCTGTCCTATAAATTCCATTGTCCCTATTTTGCCTGTAGTCATACCAACAAAACCTATGTAGCAACCTCAACACTCTCAATCACTTCAATCAGTCTTCATATGGCATAGTTTTCCAAAATCAGCCATCACACCTGCCCTCATTTTTATAACTCTTATTGTCAATGTTCATCTAACAAGGTGACTTCTTAGATGGGGCATTTTCTACTACACATGTTTTCACAACTGCAGCTAGTTGGAAAAGAATATACTCCCTTGTTCTCAACAATTCAGTTCTATAAATGCAATCTAATTTTATGTTAGCATTTTTCACATTCATTTCATACTATGTTGAACTAGTAATATGTTTTGTCATTAGCTAAAGCATAGTTATTTTTATACAGACTGTTTCAAGCCTAATTTTCCCCACTCTGAAAATATTAAGTGTCTCGATCATCTAATAATAATCTTTAAAAATGCCAAAAAGCTAGTTAGAAAGGGCCACTCACCCTTTGTCTTACATTTTTATTATCTCATTTAAATTCAAGTCATTTTCTAGCAGATTTGCTTTCATTGAATATACAATGTTTTAGAGTTTAGAGTTGGTTTTAATACTGAAAAGTATTTGAAAGACAGTGATAGTCCTTTTCAATTAATTACATTCTCAGTATCTTTCATATTTATCTCACTTTAAACATCATTATGTATGCCAAGAAAGAAGTTTCAGAAAAACACATACAGTATCATTTCATTTTGACATATGAGTGTTTATTCATAGTATACACATATTTGAAATTGAGTATATATATATACTTGGTACATATAAAAATGTACATACCAAAAATGCTAACTATGTTTAGCTTGGGATTGGGGATTGAAAATTAATGGACAATGACACTTGAACTCTTCTATGCCATTTATTTTATCTTTTATATAGTGGGCATGTTTTTCTTTTATAATAGAATTTAAACTCTTACTTGGATACTAGGTATAATAAGCAAATATCAGTCAATTTAGTAATAAGAAAACTCATAACATCATGTTTTGTGACCTAAGTTATTAATAAAAGTCATACATGGAAGATAGTCTAGTATATTTTAAAATTTATATTGACATTTATGTGCTTTTGTTTTAAATATGCTTAGAAATACTTTATACAAAGTCATTTTTTTGATAACTTGATTTAAAACTTTTGTCTTTCTCAAACACTCTGGTTTTAGAGTGTTTTTGCACTTCATCATATGGAGGTATTGTTTATATATCTCTTTATTAACTATTCTTCTGTATTATCCATAAACTCAAAGATCATACTAGCACACTGCTCTTTCAGGCTTTCAGAATTTTATGCAAGTTTGTGATACCTTGCAGACCCTGTTAATAGGATAAGCAAGAGACAATCAAGATAAAATTGGGAAACCAGGCTATATTGTAATAGAACATGGAAGCTCATTACTAAAGTCCAAAGAAGCAAAAGAGCAAGATGAATGGCCTTAAACATTACATAAAGACAGTAAAACTGAAGAGATAACAAAAACATTGCAATATTTTACTTTTTTTTTCCTGAGTCTTAAATACATCCAGTTTGTTTGGAATTACCTTTTTGAATGTCTATTTAAATTAATGAAATAATTACTCATCTTATTTAAAGCATAAGTATTTATTTATTTATTTATTTATTTATTTATTTAATTGCATTTTTTCCCATTGCCAGTTATCCACCTTCTACCCTCTTCCACCTCCACCCACCCCTGTCTTTGAAGAGGAACAAGTTTACTTACGAGGGGGAAAAAAAGAACAAAATGTAGTGAAAGAGCGTAAAATTGGGAGTCATAAGACCTTGACTTAAATATGCTATTTAAAACCTTGGTATTACCTGAGATCTAACCAAAAGATTGTATTTGAGAAGGTAAGCATGTCTGGAATATTATCTTTTTTTTTTTTTTAAGGAGAGCTTTCCAGTTAAAACAGCCTCCCAAATCCACACATTTACGGATTTCCCCTGCCAACCTCCATGTAAATGACAGAGAGAAAACCAAACACGTGTAAAGAACAAAGCAGGAGAAAGGAAACAGCAGTAGATGAGACTGGTTACGAAATGTTAAAAAATGAGAACGACAAGAAGATGTGGCAACTGACTTAGAACAGGGTTGACTGGCAGGTTTATTCTCGCTTTTACTGTGTGAAACTTGACCAAACTGTTGAGTTTTCCATCTGGGACTGATATGGTAGAGCACAGTGCCAGGATACAGGGAGCTGTGAATCTGGAAGCTAGAGGAAGGTATGGAAACATAAGGCCCCCCACTACCAGCCTTTGAGGAAAGGGCCTTGAAGTTCTATAAGTGGTGAGATTGGGTTCAAGTCAACTGTATTTAAATATCATAATGGCAAGAGTGTTTATCCAATTATAATTCTATATAGTCTTAGGTATTGCTCTTTGCATGCAGATCCTCCCCAATACCCATCTCCCATGTATCTAATGGTTCGCAAGTTAAAAAGGAGGATTCACCAACAGAAAGATGCAGATGGCCAGATTGGCTGACCAAGGCTCTCACTGTACTACTGTCTGGCAAAGGAGACTTCTCTATTTCTATACATTCTGTCATTTACTCCTCAAATATCAATTGAGTAGATTTTATGTGTCAGGAACCATTCTAATTTCTAAGGACACACTAGTGAATAAAACTAAGTCCCTATCTTCACGACTGTGCATTCTAGTGGCAAGAGACAGACAATAAACACATTAAAAATATGTCAGTGCTGTTAAGAAAAAGAGGAGTACAAATGGTGATAAGAACGGAAGTGGGGATCTATTTGATATAGGATAGAGGAAAACTGGTCTTATAAACGTACATGCAGGACAAGAACTCTAATGAAATGATGGCGTGTTCCAAGAGCCTACTGAAGGGATAAATGCCCTAAAAGAGCAAACACTAATCACAAATGAAGTACAGAAAGGAGTCCAGAATACAAAACCAGTAAGTTCCCACGAAACTCACCTCCCACAGTTAGAGACAGACAACAAACAAACACAATGTATTTTTGGACAGTGGTAGTTTGTAAGTAGAAAATTAATGCATCCTAATGTAATAGAAAATGACTTGATGTGTCTTTTTAAGATTGTGGTATTAGGAATGACCAGCCTGCAGGGCTGAGATTGGAATGGCTGCCGGTAATAGGGCTGCCTTTGAACAGTAACTGCCAGACCAGCCTGACGAAGGAAAGAGGAAAACAAACAGAAGGGCTGAATGGGAAACCAGCTCGTTCCGTGCCCCTGGGAATGTCATGGCTCAGCAAAAGTGAGGCAGGAATTACTAACACACACGCACAACCATGGAACATAAGCAAAAAGAAGTGACAGGAAAATGGCTGCAGCCAAAATCTTAAGGAAGGCTTAATATTCAACACATAGTGGATAAACAAGACATAGCAAAGGTGACTTAGAAGAACTGAGAGTTAGTAGGCCAGACCATGGTGTTTTTCTTTCTCGGAGAAAGTTCTATCCTTGCCTTTCTCATCCTTTCAGTTTCCTCACTTCCTCTCCTTGCAATGTTCTCTTCCTTAATCAGGATTCAGGCTTTTGTGACCCAAACGAATTTTACTTATTGAATATCTCCACTCAGAAAATTACTCTGGTCCATCCAATGTCACCATACCACAATGGAACTCACTGAATCTAAAAAGCTCTTCCTAAAAAAGTAAAATAAAAATCTCTTCCTATTCTTGCCTAATAACAAGCATCCAGTGTCCTTAGGTAGATAGAATCCCACAGCCATCTTTGATGTTTCCCCCCTCCCTTGCAGACCGCAGTTTGACAATGTCTACTTCCAAAAAAATCGCCTTGGGTCCCATTTCCCTTTATTTCCTCTGGAACAGCCTGAGTCGCCCCTTTAACATGAATGCCCTGAATTACTGAAGCAGTTTTCTAAGTGACTCTTGTACTATTACACTGTACAGTCACTCTTCCTCCGCTCTCCTAGGAGTTACCTTTTCAAAACACAAACATGATTACTTACTGCCGTGTTTAAGAACATGATGTGGTCCCAGATCCCTCAGTGCACATTTCCGCCCCTCCCGGTGCCCCCGGCTGACCTACTCTCAGTTCACACTCTAGGCATACGCTGGAGCCCTTGACTTTCACATTCACATGAACCACTAGCTCACGGCTCATCGCAGCTCTAACCCTCTGCGCATTCTGTTCCCGCTGCCCACAGGCAAGGGGCACTTTTATTCTCAGCAAAGAAGATGGCAACTGAAAATTCCTGGGGCAACAGGAAAAAAAAGCCAAACAATAAGAAATAATTTTATAATGATAAGCACTCTAAAGGGAACAACAGAGGACCGTCACAGGTGTATCCGTAAAAGCTGAGACCTCCACAATGACAAAGAGGCAGCTAAGATACAGCTGGGAGTCTGCGGTGCAGAAGCACTGAGCTGCAGCAACAGCCCTCGGATGAGAAAGGGTCTAGAGACCATGGCGAGGAGTTTAAATTAGAGGTCGCTGAGGCATATGGGGCAGGGGAATAAATGTTCACGTTAAAGTGAAAACTGGGGACAATGGCTGACATAACTTATTCCTATTTTTACTTTAAATTTAATTTATCTCTTTGTAAATATGGACCTTGATACCATCAAATACGACCCCCAAACTGCTGCCCTCCCTTCCCTACAGGGCAACATTTCCAGGGCTTCACCTTCAGCCCCTCGGCACTGTGCCTCGCCTGGGTGGACGGCACTTTGTGAAGAATGGCAGTGATGTTTATGGACTAATTTGCGCAGATTAATTCATACATGGTTAGGAGAATGAGTACATACTATAATTATAAAATCGAGCTAAATGCAATAAATATATGAGTTAGTAGCACAAAAGGGAGAGAGAGATATACAACACCAAAAAAATTATTGTTATCAGCCATCCCTTCTAAAAGAATGAGAACAAGAAGAGAAATAATGAGCCATTATTGAGAGAACATTACAGGAACTAACAAAGTTGGCAGGCTAGACAAATTTGAAGCCTTTTTTCTTCATAGTGGAGAATTTCCTGGTTAAAAAAATCAGAGGCATAAACTATATATGACTTTGGTAAGATACCTGACACATAATAATCTACAGAAAGATTTTAAATCAAGTTTGTTTGGACAGAAATACGACTAAAATGACTCAAAGCTAGATCTATGTATGAAACTGTATAGTATAATTACAAATGGCCATATATCTTTCTTAGTAGTTATAATAAGCATTGTTTCATAAAGGGCCATTACCAGCTTTAAATATCTTTTAAAAAGCAACCTAGAGGATAGGGGAAAAGTATGTTAATTATTTATTCACATATCTACAAGAGGGAAGAAAATAAGTAGGGAAGCAAAAGGCACGTGAAGAAAGAAGGGAGTAAGAGAGGGGAATAATTAGGTAATAAGGATATTTAGAATCAAAAGGCATAACCTCAAGCCAAGAACGTGCCACATACTAAGTATCCCTAAAATGTAAATGCAGATCTATTTTGAAATTTTAGTCTCAAGTTTTCATTTCTATTCCCTTACAGAATGCAATTCTGTTTTAAGAATTTGTACTTAATACCAATACCGCATTTTCCAATCATGTTATTTTTCTCCATCGAGATCTATTCGTTACCAGTGTTTCTTTGTTTCTCTGTTCTGGAAGGAAGTTGGGGACACAATTCTGAGTAGAAGAGTCAGAGAAGACATTACTAGAAAATTTAAAGCTTTGCAAGCTATCCTGGGGAATGGTTTTCTAGGCAGAGGAAAGAACAAATGTCAAAGCCCATTAGATTCCTAATGTGCTGGAGGGAGGGCAAAGCGGCCACAGTTGCTGAAACAGCATGAGATCCTGGGAGAGAAGGTCCGGATGGCATCAGAGAGAGAGGCCCAGATCGAGGGGAGTCTTGTAAACCCAACCAGGGCTCTATTACCCCAAATGAAATCGGCACTAAAGGAGGGATTTGGGCAGGGTAGTGACATAATCTCATACTTAAAGCGCAGCCTGCACCCAACCCTGGCTGCTCTATGGACACAGACTGTAAAATCAAAGGCAGAAACAGGGAGAATTTACATTAACAAAATAACAGTGTCTTGAAGCAGTCAGGTAGCAGTGGAAGGGGTGGGAAAATATATCCGATTGCAGATGTATTTGGGCTACAACCAACAATACATGTGAGAAAGATCAGGACCAAGGATGACTCTAGAAGAGAAACTCCATTCATTAAACAGTGAAGCCAATTGGGGGAGTAAGATCAGATGCTCAGTCTGGAGTCTGAGATATCTGTTAGAAGTCCAGATGGAAATGTCTAATGTTCCATCGGATGTGTTAGTCAGCAATCCTTTTGGAACAGAGGTCCAGGATGAAGGTAGCAATTTTGATGTTTGAAGCCCTAAGACTTGGTGAGATCATTTTTAAAAGTGAAGACAGATAAAAAAGAAGAGGTGAATTAAGAATTTAACTCAGATGCAATTTGGAGATAACACTGGGGAAGATGAGGAGGAACCAGCAAAAGAAAGTAAGCACAGGCAGGCAGGCAGTAAAAGAGGAGAAAAAAACAACAACAAGAAAATGTGGTATCCTGGGAATCAAGTGAAAAGCAAATTCCAAAGAGAAGGCACTGATCCACCTGTCACATGCTGCTAACACATCAGTTAAGATGAAGACGAACAAAATGGATTTAACAACTGGTTTAACAATTGATTTAACAATGTGGATGGAGGTCACTGGGGATGTTGATAGGAAATGTTCCTTTGAAAGTCTGTTACAATAGATTCAAAAGAATAGGGTGAGAAAAACTGTAGACAGGCCATTCAAAGACGTTCTGTAAAAAGAGGAAAAAGTGGAGCAGCAATAGGGTAAAACGATCCCTTCAAAGTGTTATGTTATATTGGTGGGAGAAATATATGTTGATGGCACTGAATAAAGAAGAAAAATAGTGGTGCGAAAAACAAAGGGAGCATGACAAAGCAAAACAAAAGAACCCAAGAGAACTGTCATTCTGGTTGGCAGTAAATCTGCGCAGACAGGATGACCATCAGTGTCAAAGGGCTGAGAGCAACACTGAAAAGAGGGTAGAGATCAGTGCTGTCGAAGGTCATTAAGAAACAATTCTCAAGAGAAGCACCTGGGAGAAACAGGGGTGATCACAGGACAGGGCTATGCTCGAAACTGAAATTTTGAAGTAGTTACAGGCATATATGATGATAAGGACTAGGGTATGTCCATGGAGTAAAAGGTTGCAAGAACATGAGATTATTAGAAGAAAGGACATTAAGTAGCCCCCAAATTTAGCATATTGAGAGGATCACCTTGTTATTTAAATCACCAAAAATTCGGATTGCCAAGAAGTGGTATTTGGAGGGAATAACAACAAGCCCAAGATTTCAATTTTCAAGGGATAAAAAAAATAAATCAAATAGTTCCCATCAAGGAACTTTCCAGACTAGTGAGACAGAAGTAAATATGTAATGTTAATACATATTGAAAGTGCTAAAACAGAGAGATGTGAAGCAAGCCCCATGGATGATAGAAGAGGGTTGTTCCTTAGGTATTCAATAGTCATCCAGTGGATGGATGGATGGATGGATGGATGAACTGTGGGGTTGGTGAGTATAGTGGGTTGAAGAGTGGTGTCCCCAAAGATATGTCCATCCAGAACCTGTGAACTCGACCTTATTTTCTTTTTAGATAGGGAGTCTTTACAGATATATTTAAGGATCTTGAGATAAGAACATCCTGGATTACTCAGGCCGGCTCTAAATGCAATGACTCCTGAGAGACCTCGGAGGAAAAGACTTGAATGCAGAGATGTGAAAAGGAAGCAGAGATTCCAGTCACACAGTCACAAGCCAAAAAACACCCGGAGCCCCTGGAAGCCAGGAGAGGCAAGAAACGGAATCTCTCCAGACTATCCAAGGCAGCGCGGCCCTGCCAGCACACTGATTTTGCTCTGGCCTCCTCAACGGGAGGGAAAATAAATTGTTGTTTCATGAAGCTGCTTGGTCTGTGGCCATTTTGACAGAAATGAGTCCAGTGAGGAAAAGTTTCCCTGGGACATTGGAATTGAATCTTGAAAGAATAGAGGTTTGAGAAGGCAAGATGTGAAGGCGAGTACAACGTCATTACCCTAGACAGCACACACAAAGGCAAGGAGCGATAAAGGGACACGGCGCATTTCAGGAAATAAGAAATTTGATGGCAGCTGGACCGGTGGTTCTAGAATGTAAAACTGGGTCATATAACCACTAACACACACCTTGTATAGCAAAAAAGGATGCAAAAAGTAACTTTTGACTGTTTCCCTAGGTGAAGCAATTCGTACATTTAACGATTTCTCTCTGAGCTGGACCTAGATAGATCGTAAAACAGCTTAAATGTGCATCCATGTTTTCTTCAAACATATTTACTGCCATTGTGCTAAAGATCGAAGCCCTGATTTAAAATGCAAATTGGGTGATAACACCAACAGTCAATGACAATTTATTCATAATTAGTTTGCCATATCGCTTAACAAACACCTACCCAGGCTAAATAATTAAACCTAAGGACTAAAAAGTCTCCGTGAGGGTTGGAAGTTAAATAAACACAAAGCAACAAACAAAAACCTGAGGGAATGATGCCTAAATTTCTTAGCCCATCATCTGCCTATCTTATTTAAAATTAAAAAATATTACCTTCCCCCTAGAACTCACTCTCAGATTTCTTACTTCTCAGTGGTACTCTCATTTTCCTCAGTGTCTGTCCTGAAAGCTTGAGAAGCTCTTTCTCTGCCATCAAGAACACTGTGTGATGACTCATCCTGATGTACAGCTTCCCAATCCACCCATTGTATCTATTTCCATCCATCACCGCAGTACGGCACCTTAACTCCCTCCCTCCCATGTGCTCCCCCCCAATTCTTCAAACTTGGGCAAAACTCGGTGATCTGATTCACACACACCACTCATTATCATAACAACGACTATTGTTATCCCCAGCCAACAGTCAGACTATGTTACTCAACTGGCATTTAACTAAACATATAAAGCATGTGAGCGTATAAAAAGTGCTCACACCATCTCCAACTTACCTGATGCCCCTTTTTCTGTTAATAACTCACATGGGCATGGCATACAAACTTCTAAAATTACCGGAGGATGTACATTGAAAAGTACATCTCCTTCCCATCCCTGTTCCTATTTTTTTTTCCTATTTGTCCACTCAGAGACAATTAAATTGATAACAATAACCTACAACTGCATTTGTTTTCCCAGAGCAGATAGGTTTTGTTAAAATGTTTCTAACACAAATACTTTTTCCAAGTAAATATTTTTTACTGTTGTTCGGTTATAGCTTTCCCATCATTTTCCCCGTTGCTCTCCCTTGCCCCTCGACCCCCCCAGTCAGTCCCCACCCGGTTCTCCACTCATGTTTCTTGACTTGGTCCTTCCCCTTCTTCCCCCCGTTATGCCCCTCTCCTTCTCCTCTGGTCCCTGTTTGTTCTTTATTTCCACGTCTCTGGCTCTGTTTTGCTTGTTTCTTTGTGTTTTTGATTAGGTTCCACTTATAGGTGAGACAATATGGTATTTGGCTTATTTCACTTAACATAATATTCTCCAGTTCCATCCATGCTGTCGCAAAGGGTAGGAGTTCCTTCTTTCTTTTTTCTGTGTTGTGTTCCATTGACTAAATGTACCATAGTTTGCTGATCCACTCATTTACTGATGGGCACTTACTAGGTTGTTCCTAGTACCTGGCTAATTGTAAATAATGCTTCTATGAACATTAGGGTGCATAGGTTCTTTTCAATTGGTATTCCTAGGTTCTTAGGGTATAATCCCAGCAGTGGAATCACTGGGTTAAAAGGCAGTTTCATTTTTAGGTTTTTAAGGAATGCCATATTGCTTTCCACAGTGGCTGCACCAGTCTTCATTCCCACCAACAGTGTAATAGGGTTCCCTTTTCTCCACAATGTCGCCAGCACTTGTCGTTTGTTGATTTGTTCATAATGGACATTCTGACTGCTGTGAAATGGTATCTCATTGTGGTTTTAATTTGTATCTCTCTGATGGCTGGTGATATTGAACATTTTTTCATGTGTCTATGGGCCCTCTGTATGTCTTCCTGGAGGACACGTCTTGGAGAAATGTCTATTCAGGTCCTCTACCCATTTTTTAATTGGATTGTTTGGTTTCCTGGTGTGGTCACATGAGTTATTTATTTTGGAGATCAAACCCTTGTCTGAGGTGTCATTGGCAAATACATTTTCCCATACAGTTGAGAGGGGTACACTTGGCTCCTTTAAAAGATGGGCTGTCATGTATGCTGGCAACTGAAACAATTTTTAAGCATGCTTATTTGGAATAGACAAATTAAAAGCTGAAGGAGCATAGAAAATGATTTAAATGGTTTTTATGAACACCCATTATTCAAATTGAAATAATTTTAAAAGGAAAAAGAATTTGGTTGAGCTATGTTTACTAACTCATGTATTCACCCATTTATTCATTAGTACACCACAGACTCTCGTGCCATTTATGTCTAACTTTCCTTTAAGAAACAACTCATACTGTTCCAATTTCCCTTCTCCTCTCCTATAGCAAATGTCATATTTTAGTCTCATAAATGAGGACCTTACAAGATTGTCAGGGTGTCAAGTAAAAATCAAGAATAGTAGAGTTTTATCAACCCTTACAAACCCCTATAATCACCCATCAAAGAGAGACTCTCAGCACCACACCAAACTCAATTCAAGGAGACGCTTCATGCTAAGAAAACTATGATGACTGTAAGGACCGTGATAGGAATATGGAAACTTGGACCAGGTCCATCCCTCTCACCTTACATACTCTTTAGGTCATAATCTCCCTGTGAATGGAACTATTTAATTTGTTATATGTGTTTCTCTTTTGATCTCCCTCCCTCCACTCAAAAACTTACAGAATCAAATGTATGTGCAATTAATTTGAGCACACTATCTTGCATATTGTTTTATAGACCCATCTCCTTTGCTGTAGTATAAATATCTCCCCCTCAAAAAAAAACCTCTCCAAATACCCAATGTTAAAGTGTTATGCATGGTAGTTAAGTGGCAAATACTATCTGAAGACATTATTTGGTAGGATAATATTAATCTTTGGGGTTACTTCAGTGAGGATAAAATAACAAAATAAGAAATGAGGCCAGAAGCAATATGAAAGAAAAGCTTTATCTGATGTACAATGTCTGACATATACAGGAGAAACAAAGATAACAGACTTCACAATGACATGGTTTTAAAGGTTAAACTTCTCACCTCAAAAATAAGCCATTCCATAAAACATTCAGTGCTAAATAAGGATATCAGGCCTGAATCAAAGCACAATTCAGATATTTTTATTTCTCAGGTACACCCTATACAATCTGCAATGCCTCAGCCACATATTTTATTCTGCAGGAAGAAAGCCTTGACACGGAGTCACTCCAAGCAGCATGTTAGAGAATCCGTGAATTGCTCTTCAGCTCAGCCTGCCCCTCACCTGCTGCTCTGCACAGCACAACCAACAGGCTCATCCTTGCTTCATTCCTCCAGAACAAACTCTCTGAGTTCAACAATCGCTGCCTCGTTCCAGCTCACTCACCTTCTTTCTCGTGCTTATAACTAAGCAACAGACATCTCATTCCTACTACTTAGGGTTTATTTTAAAGCCACCGTATGGGGTTCATTTGTTGGCTTGCTTGCTTTCACTTTCCTCAAAGGCAGATGTAACTGAGCAGGCTTCATCCTGGCTTTGTCTTGTCGTGTTTCAAAGGCACCGAGTTCAGGAGATAGCCCGTCTTTGTCATTTTCTAATTATGTCGTAGCTTTTCCCTCTCCTTAGACCTGGCAAGCCGGTAGCAAAGTTAGTCTAACAAATAATCAGTCTTGCAGCTGATTAAATAGCATCATTTGACGGTCTCTGGTTAGGTCTCTTAAAAGAATCCAATTGGGTTTCACACAGTTACAAGTATTTCGCTACATTATGTTTGATTTAGATGTATTTAAAAAGTTCAGTGAGGGGGAAAAGAAGGTCAATGTCTGTTTGAGAAGCAGTTTGGCTTGAATAGAGAGGCACATAATAAATTGCAGGGTTCTGTTAAAACATAAAAGTAATTCATCGGTAAAAACCAACTCATCATAAAGGAACTGGGTACGGGTGGGAACTAGAATGAGCTCAGTGGTTAGTCTAAGGAAAAAAAAAAAAAGAATTACTAGTGCTAGAATCTTGGTTATCCAGGTACTATAGACAGATAGGAAATAGAACATTATAAAACCTTAACTAGAAAAAAAAATTGCTACTACTGTTACTAGTTCACTTGCTTTTTAATTATTTTTCAGTTTTATTGGATTTTTTCCATTACCATTTATTCCCCCTGTAACTTCTTCCACCCCTACCCTCCCGCCCAAACAACCACCACTGTTGTCCAAGTCCATGAGTTCTTTCTCTTCCTTTTTTTTCTACCATTCCACTTGTTTTTAATCTTCTCTGTTCTGACATGCGCGAAGTTGAAAAACATCAACATATGAAAGGAGGAGTAAGTTTTTTTGCACAGGTATAGAAACAAACATGCCAAATTACTGCTTAACGAAATTTCAGCGTGAACTTAAGATTGCACGTGTGATCCAGAACTGCGCTTCCCCCCCCTCGAATGCGCAGGTGGCCCGCCTGGCGGCAGTGTCCAAGTGAGGGCTGGGATTCGGCAGACAACAGGTGGGCCCCAGATCCTGCCTCTGGAGCAAGCTCTCAGGGATGCCGCTGCTGCTCACCCACAGTCCACACTTTGATAAGAAAGCAGAAAATATATGTAGCCCTGTACCCTGATTATGGAGAAACATTCTGAAGAGAGCATCTGGGGGGCACAGAAAGTAGAAATAGTGTCGCTGTTTCCACAGAACAGCTAGCTAGTCATACTGCGAGCACTCCACCACGTCCATTCAATCGGCGGGCTCTCACCTGGAGTGCCCTGTTTTCCGTTTCCGGAATCGGTCCTCACTCCGAAAGATATCTCCACTGCTTTAAACAAAAATTCACACATTTTCTAATAACAAATGTGAAAGGGAGGAGAAAAACACTTCTTTGCCACAGCTTCTCCAACTTTTCTCCCAAGTCAAAACAGAAATATAGATTAATACACACATACATATGCAAATAGGTAAAAAAACATGTGGTAACTGTCTTCAGAGTAACTGTATTTCTTAGATCTTTGAGAAATTTAGTTATGCTTTTGCAGAATTTAGAGGCCTAATGGAAATTTTACCATAAAGTGCTTCCCATTAATTTCAGGTGACTAGGAGAGAACGCGGCTCATAGTATGTGCTCAGTAAATACTTAATGGAATATATAAAACTTAAAATGTATTTTCATCTTAAGCATTCAAAGGGATTATCTTATCAGGTAGGTAGATATTTTTCTTTAATTTTTCTTTTTCTTTTTTTTCATAAAAAGAAATGAAGGTACAGAGAGGCTGAGAATGCTTCCTGGGACCCAGAGCTATTAAGAGCCACAGCCAAGCCGTGTGCTTCGCTCTGGACCTACTGCTTCTCTTTCTTCAACAACCAGGTCCCCATACTCCACAGTGCTCTTCCCAGAACTTCAGAAAGGAACCGCACAGTCAAACGCGATATCAGAGAGGGAACACCCCCCGCCAAAAAAAAGTTTTGAAACATTTTAAAGGAGAGAGCTCATTTAAAGAAAAAAAAATACAGTGTATAAATGTAACTAATTACAACAGCTAAAAAATTACCATTTTTTAAAGTAAAACTTAGCTTTAATTTGATAATGCTCTCTCTAAAAATTATTATGAAGGTCATATTAAAGATGAATAACAAATTTAGGGAGGGTATGGTGTATATAATTTAATTTAATATTAATCTGTAATGTTGTCCACTACCTCCTTGGAATTAGGACAGTGTTAAAACAAGTTAAAGTAATCCAAAGTTTAAGAGTTCTTGACCAGCTATTCCCTCTGCATCAGAAATGTTAGTTGGGAAGCTTAATGTGAACCTCAACCCCAGTGGAAACCGCAGGAGCCCTGGATGACGAAACACAGGTGGCCACATTTAACTACCTGGAAAAAGCGGGGAGAAGTATCATAACAGCGACAGGGCTGCAGTCATCATGAGGGTGCACAGAATAGCCTGACATACCCCCATTCCTGAATGGGCTAATTAATCAAGAGATCTCCGGAAATAAAATCCTTAGACATCCCTTAACGTCTTGACGAATGCTGTAAAACAAAACGATCCCAGTGTTCACTCACAAAGGCCATCTGAAAACCAGGAGCCCGGTGAATGGGACTTGGAGCTGAACTGGCAGGTCACTGACCCAGGGACACTTCTGCTTGCAGAGAAGACGAGACAGCCGAGGAAGCACTAGGTCTCACCTTCACCAGACTATACTCTAAACTTTCTGTAAGCTCTACCAAAATAAAACTTTTAACCTGTCAAAAAGAGAAATCTCCAAACTTCAGGGTTATATTGAATAATAGATCGAGGTTAAAACTAATTCCTGTGTTATCAGGATCACTGTGCTGCCATTCAGGATTTAAACTGTGATAAAATACTAATATTTCATCTAAATAAAAATTACTACTACGCTTATAATAAACAATCAGAAGGTAAATTCAGTTCCAATACAATCAATCCTGGGTACGGTCTTCTAATTGAAGCAAATTCACAGAGCTCCCAAAATGTCATCAGGCAAAAGTCTTCTCCATTCTGATAAACTAGAATCACTAGAAGCAATCAATGGTGAGTTACCCGAAAAAGAGGAGTGCGTCCCTGGCTGCCACCGAGAGCAGTACACAGTCCCATCACTTCAATGTCACCACACGGGTAAGATCTGAAGAGCTGGAAGGAGCTTGCCCCGGAGTGGAGATAAACCCTGGGGAATGAGGAACCTCCTCCCTCAATGAGGCCCCTGTGGTGAAATCAGCTCCGACAATGCTTCTTCCTCTTCAGTGTACGTACACACGAATCACCTGAGCATCTTATTGAAGTCTGTGTTCCGATTCCCTAAGTCGGAGCTATCTGCATTTCTAACAAGTCCCGAAGAGTCTCATTTCTAAATCACATGTTGAGAAGCATAGCTTCTTGGAGTTTGAGTATTCTGCTCTTAGCCTCTTCTGCTGTCCTTTAAAAGGCTGTCAAACTGGAATCAGGAACAACGCTCAAGAAGGGTCTCTAGCTGGTCCAGGTCTGTCACATGTGGTTCTACCATTCAGGCCTGGATGATGTATGAATTTTATTACAAGATTTGATGGAAGAGTCTAGAAGAGACCCTCAAAGTTTAATATTAAGGCCCAGGATCCCAGCAGCTATCATCTTTCGGGTTGATACTTGGCATCAGTGATGGATGGGACATTAGGTAAGCATTCAACCCAGGCTGCCATCACTAACTAGGTGCTATTAGAGCAGCTTAACTGTAAAGTCAGGATTACTCAGAAGCTTTCCAAAACTAACTAGTCAGACCTGAGAGCGCCCCCAATGGTGTGAGTATGTTGCAGGAGGTTACTCACATCACCAGGAATGTGACTCCAGCCACCCCTGGGAGTCTCTCTCAACCCACACCCGAGGTACCAAAAAAGTTTCCAAACACAAACTGGGTTTCGAGCAATATGCTGGGACAAGTCAAAACTGTACTACTTTAAGATTACATCAATTCTCATGAAAGACAATGAGAAACACTGAGGAAGGCAAATATTTAATATGTGCAAAAATTTGAGCACTTAAGATCTTCCACTTTGCCAACAAGAAGCAATGGGTTGAAGTGAGGACTGATATAAGATACCTGACCAATGACCAATGCTTCCCTAGAAATATTACAAAGAGATTTGGAGACCAGAGCTTTAAACGTTATGACTTAACATTAGTCACATTCGAAAGTGCAGCTAGTCATGACCTTGAACCTATGTACCTGATACATGAAACAATATTTAAGAAAAGAGCTTATATCTCTCCAATCATACGTGACCTACACAGGTTAAAATAGTCATGTCCCATGTCCCACACGAATGTGTACTAGAAGGCAGTCTCTGCAAAAAAGGCTGTGGGATGGCGGGATTAGGTGTTGGGAATAAGTTCCACATTGCACAGAGAGCTGGTCTTTTGCTTAATGAGCTTATGAAGAAAAGGCACTAAACACAGCTCTCACTAAGGCCACTTGCCCTGGTGTAAACAATCCCACAGCTGGGGGTTCTACCAATCTGAAGGCTTTAGAAAAAAAAGGCAGAATAATTCCAAGATGAAACATAACAAGATGAGGTTCTGAATGAGACTGCTACCTGGCCATTGGGCAACTCTCAACCACTAAGACCCAAGGAGAAAACACTAACAGTGTCGGTTAAAAACCAGTACTGGACATCAAGGAAGAATGAGGTTGATGGAACACTCTAAGAACTGGAAGGAGCACAGGAGTGACCAGGGTGATCACTGCTTCCACTACTGCAGCCCTACACAGGTGGAACCACCAAAGGCTGAGACACTTTGGAAACAAAGTTATGGCTAAAGAGCCCCCCTTCCCCGACTCACGATGTTGCCAGCCAAATTCTATATACCTTGAAATTGTTCCTACAGTAAGTCAGCTTTTACTCTGTGACTGTGGCTGGCTATGACTCTGGCCCCTCACAGAATTGAGGCCTTTTCATACAATATATTCCAGTATTATCATTTTATAATCTCTCATTCTCATCCTTTTTTGTGTAGAAATGTGTATAGTGTATTATATGTATATGTACATATATATGTGTGTAGAAAGTGTTGATATGCGTGTATACATTGAAAATGTATTGTGTGCTCACATACATGGAAATATACATGTGTGCATATATATATAATTTGTAATTTACTTCTATGTCTTTTTTCATTTTCTCTTACTATTATTTTGATATTTATAGTCATTCAACACAAGGTCATAAGGTAACTATTAAAGAAATAAAAATCACCAAAAGACTGCGGACTCAGAGAACGTTAGTGCCATGACACAGTAGCTGAAGCCACTGCAGATTGTCCCCATGGGGGGAGGGCTGGTACAGGCGTGCGTGCCTTGGTCAGCCAGGCATTAGAGAAAGCTGGGCACAAGCTGTGCAATGGGCCAAGTCCAGAGGGTGCGGGGGGCACGCAGTGGCCTCAGCCCCCAGCTATAACTGAGTGAGCTAATGGAACAGGCAGCTGACTCAAACTGACCCAGCAGGACGCTCTGTCCTGGAATTTGAAATTGCAACAGCAAAACAAAGGGGTTGGGAGTGAGTGCTATCATGTTTAGGACAAGATTATAGAGAAAAAGTCCACAAACTTTGGCTAATGACATCCTTGTTCTTTGCTTTCTTAAGGCCCAATTTGGCATCTTCTTTAAACTGAGAGCACCCCAAATTTTTCCAACAAATCCGTCTTCTGTTGAAACACAAGACTGAGATGCAGCTACGTAAGACCAACGAAAACTACAGATCTGAAAACTATGATAATGTTAGTCTGTACTGTCCTAGAAATTCCCAGCAGAAATTCCAAAAAATTAAACATTAGCATCACTAAGGCTGTGTGATGTATGCAAAGTTTTTCCCAAGTTATACCACAATTCTGGAATATCCTGTTTCCATCCTCAGCCCATCTGTTCCAGAAAGAGCCTACCAGAATTTCTGCTCAATATGTCTTGATAGAAATCTAACTGCAATATTTACGGAGGCCCTAGTAAATTATTTAAAAAGTTTACAGGAGAGCCTTTTAGGAGTAAGTAATGGATGGCCAAGCTGGATTTGGCAACGGATTACACAGAGTGGTTTTCCTGCGCATCCCCGCAATGGCGGCTCAGCCCCTCCCACCGCACATCGCTCTTTATAGAAAGTCTTATACGTGTGGTGAAGGACTCAACACTGAGGGAAGCCGCAGCAGGAGAGATTCAGAAAGTGAATTGATTAGTGCGCTATTTCTCTCCCCACACTGTAAGAGTGATCACCTATTTTAGGGGAAATATCCTGACTACAGTACAGCTATTTGTGGTTCCGTAAATGAAGATGTGTTTATAGAACAATGCATGTTTCATAGGAGAAGCCTGAAATAAGTCAAATGTATCAAATCTGCTAGGACAGAGTGCACGAAGCTCCTTTCTTTGTCCGAGTTTCTAATTATCCTTTCTGTTTTGAACATCTTTAGGTCTGATGTGTGTGTGTCTGTACATATATTTCTCCAATGCATACAGACAGACTCATTTCATAGAAGGATCTGTTAGGACTACAGTCTCCACATAAAGTAGATAAGGCAATAAAAAACAAAAAAACCTATACTCATTTCTAATTCTGCAAAAGTATATAGTCCAAAGAATTTATCTCTTTTTCCACATGTCATTTCAGTGAGTTTTACCTTTAAATTTTACCCTCCACTGAGAATGTAAGAGCCATAGAAAAACACAAATGCTTTTTCTACTTTCTCTCATTTATACAATTTAAGTCTAGTATAAACTTATCGGTAATTAGTATTGGCAGATATGTTGAATTTACAAGCTAAAGCTATACTCTATTTAATTCTGCAACTTTGCTGAATCTCCCATTATTCCTAAGCACTTGCATGAGGAACTAGTTAATTTCCCACTACAAAAGCAGCAATGCAACTGCATTTAAACTGCATGACTCAAACTCATATATGTAGTTAGTCATAACAAAACTTTTAAGTAGACTATATTATTGGTGAAATTCTAAACTTTAATAGCCTTCCATCTCTTTTTCTATTAGCGGTTACCAGATCCTCTTTCTCTGTACTTTTACCCTCAGAAGCCCAAACACCTCGTAACTGCCATCAAGGACTCTGAAGGCTCCCATACCCCCACCCCAGAAACACAGACTGGGTACAGCTGGGTCTCTACCCAACTTCATTCTCCACAATGACGTACCTCTCCTCACATTTTAAAACTTACTCTTTTGATGACAGTTTAGATGTTCTGATGACATGAGATTTAGTTTTCTATTGTAAATGACTGATAGCACTAAAACTTCAAAAATTTTACTTTTAACAAGTGGAAATTATTAAGTCAAGTGAAAGATAAACAACAAGACCAAAATCACAGTTAGTGAGCAAACCCACTGACCTACACTCAACACTCCTGATTCGTAGCTGATTTAAATATTGTTTCTCTTGTTATACATCAATTACATTAAAAGAAGACAAAGAAAATAGTTTAATAAAAGTATATATCTATGAGCATTCAAAATCCATGTTTGCAATAAGAAACTTTCAAAATAAACGTTTCAAAATACAATGTGGTAAACAATTAAGAAGTAATTTTAAATAAAAAAAATGTGGATGAGAAAATTATCCCAAAAATACTTAACTGGCAGTATATAAAATGCCCTAAGTTATTTCTTAAATGATAATAATTACCTTTAATTCTTTTTATATCTTTTAGCATTAGAAAAATATTAACCGGGAGTAAAAATGACTCAGAGGAAGAAGAAGAGAGTGAAACAAAATAGGTGGGAAATTGTTCATTTCAATAACATTTTTAAGTGACTCTTTGGAGACACGAATTAAACTTGTGAATGCACACGCCAAGGAAAGGACGCCTTACTTCTCACTCTAATGCACGGATTCCTTTCCTCACTGAAGAGCAATGCTAAGCTTCACATACAAAGAGTAACTTTTTCTCTTCAAGTTCTGGTGACTTTTTAAAATCTGGATATATTCAACAGTGAAACAAAATGAAAAAAAAAAAAAAAAACCTCCCAAAACAGATCATTTTCATACTAAAAGTTCCTTTTACATTGAATCATGTCATCTCAATAGGAATATTTTTTTTTTCCTCCAAACCCTCTGAGGAATTTTTTCCATATGAAAGCAGCATGAATAGCATGGAGAGTCTTTCTGTGCCTCAAAAGGCCATCCTCTTTCCCATTTTCTTTTTAAAGCAAACTGCTTAAAAGACTCGGTTGTCTCTCAAGCCCTCTATTTCATTACCACAACCCACTGTTACTGAACTTCTAACTGTAACCACCAGTCCCTCCGCAATGCCTTTTGCCCTGGTTCCTAGAGACCTCAATGCCAAGTACAAAGGAATGGGGGTGGGGGCACATCTGCCTCACTTAGTCCTTTCGCAGTGCCCCCAGCCACCTCTGAGGACCGAGACGCTGATTCAGCCCCTTCTGCACCTCATCTTTGCACCAGGAATCCACCCACAGTCCCTTTCTTTTTCCAACATGAATCTTCTTTCTGGATAATTTCACTGTGAAAGATTATTTTGTGGTTATTCCCAAATCTGTGTCTCTGCAAAATCCTCTCCTGAATATTGGACTCCTCTTTTCTGTGGACCACTCGGGGCTCTTCCAGGGAGATGCCCCCGAGAACTCCACACACACCACACTGAGATCAGAATCCCTGATCTCCCCTGAACTACTGGCCCATCTTCTCAAACCCACTTTTCCATGACCTGCCGAAGCAGGAAGCCCATGGAGCTTCCTGGATCCTTCCCTCTGCACCAGCAACACCCCCAAATAGTTGTCTCCAAGCCCCTACAACTTTACCTCCCCAGTTACTCTCAGATAAGTCACTCCTGCCACTGCCATAGTCCAGAGCTTTGTCATTTGTGGCCTAATTTTTCCCAATGCCCTAATTTTTTAATGAAATGTGTCAGTTATTACAAAAGCAATATTTTTTCACTGCAGAAAGGTTTGAAATAATAGAAAGGAAAATTAAAACTGTAATCCTTATCCAAAGATAAATATCCTTAATACTTCCATCTTCCATATTCACCCATGAAACTTTCTTGCTTCTGCAGCACATTTCCCTGTCGCCTATGATCCCCCTTCCAATCCATCTTTCACAGGATGACAGACCGAAGTTATAAAACTCAGATTTGATTCTGTAATTTCCCGTTTAAAATTCCTGTGTGTGTGTGCATGTACGAGAAGGCTTCAGGATGCAAGTCCAGAGCCCACAGCCCCGCATAACATCACTGTTGCCTTTGCCCGGGCTTCGTTTCCAGCCATGTGCTCCACTGCATCCTTTGCTGCAACAATCTCCATTCTCTCACACGCTTTATATACGTGACTCTCTGTACTATGTCCTGCACTCAGTGAGACCCATCCTGTCTTCTCTCTGGTTAATTAGCAGCTGTCCCATCCGTAGTTCATCTAATCCTACAACTGTTGCCTCAATTAGTGTGAGCCGAGTGGTCCTGCTGTGTTCTGAGCACACCTTCTATACACCTTATGCTCTGCATATGGCAATTGCCTTTCCTGGCCCCACTGTGAAAGGAAAACCCCATTCAAAGCCAGCTTCTTCATTAGCCTTTCGCAATATGGTTAAACGCATGTATTTCGGAATTACAGAGATCTGGAGTTTAATTCCAAATCTGTTATTTACCTCAATGTAGCTCTAAGTCAAGTAGCCTTTCTGAGCCTTAATTTCCCCTGTGTAAAATGAAGTGATCCCCTCTTTCAAACATCACCAGCACAAGCGAAGTCAGTGGTTCTCAATGGGGGGTGATTTTGCTCCCAGGGGACACAAGGCAATATCTGGAGACATTTCTGGCTGTGCTGGCTGGGTGTTGGAAGGTGCTATTGGCATGTAGTGGCCCAGGATGCTGCTGAACATCCTACAGGACCCAGGACACCCTCCCACAACAGAGGGGGCACTGACTCCAGTTGTCAGTGGGGCCACAGCTGAAAAAGCCACAAGGCCCAGCAGGCACACTTTCAGGATCACGCACACCGATTTCGGTGCTTCGTAAGTGGTAGCAGTCACTACTATGAAGAGAGCCCTATATCTCCAACCTCTTAAAAAATTGTGAGTCGTGCTTTTTCATTTGTTACATTTTACATGTGGCAGATTTGCTCACTGTTCAGCAAGTCTTCACTCCCTGCGCACATACACTCTCCGGTCCACTGGCTTGCTTTGAACAATGGAACGCGGGCACAGCAACAGCAGGCCAGCTCTGTGCCTCGCCCTTAACAGGCACTGCAGGTTCTGGCTTTCCCTCTTCTTCTCCTGCCAACAGCCGTAAGAAGAGTCTTCTCTGTAGTGGTTACTTTCACTTCATCTGTGCCCCAACATGAGCACAGAGGAAACAGATCTAAGCACGTCCCTGTGAGCCAAAGCAAAGAACAGAGCCGCCTGGATCCCACCCAGAGTTCAGAGCCAAACTCTAACGGGCCTGCAGTCAGGGCGACACGTAGATGCCATGGCTGCCCTCCTCTGAGAGTGCGTGGCTGCCCGTCATGCAGTGATTATTCACCGGTTAGACCATATGCTTCTTCACCCTTGTTTTCACATAATTTTTCCCATACACACAGAAAAAAAAAAAGAAAAGAAAAAAAAAAATACCAAGACATGTTTCTTACCAGCATGGGATCTCTTATAGGGAAACACACAACAATAGCATTAACATCACCTAATAAAGGCTTTGTTCTTCACCTTATGTTCAAGTTTATGTAGTTATGTGTGTGTATATATATATACACGGTTTTATTTCCAATGGAAAAGGATCCAAAAGTGACCAAAATCTGGCTGTGAAGAAGATATTTACGAACAGCACCGCAGAGGGAGGGAATGAGACAAAGCAAGGGCTGGAGTGTGTTTTTTAGCATCTCTTATAATCAGGAAAAGAAAATGTACACTAAAATCAGCTTCTCTGAAGGGGAATCAGCTTCTCAGCTTATTATTATAAGTAACTCTGCTCAGAATATTTAGTCATAGTAGTACTCTACCTTTAATATCTGCTCTATGTCCTATTTCTTTCGCTCTTGATGTTTGGTTGGTTATATGTTATGAATTAAGGACATTAAACAAAAGCTCTATATATTATCTTTCTTATGACTTTTTCAAGATATTTTATTTATTTTACTTTTTTTAGAGAGAAGGGGAGGGACGGAGAAAGAGAGGGAGAGAAACGTCAATGTATGGTTGCCTCTTGCATGCCCCCAAGTGGGGACCTGGCCTGCAACCCGGGCACGTGCCCTGACTGGTAATTGAACTGGCAACCTTCTGGTTCATAAGCTGGTGCTCAGTCCACTGAACCACACCAGCCAGGGCTCTGATGACTTTCTATAGTACAAATTTTAGTAGCAGTTTCACCCATAATAAGTGTTTTAATAGTGAAAAAACACCTTGTTAATCACATTGTATATGCCCTTAGTTCTTACTACTGTTATCAAAATATTCATATTTACCAAAAAGAAATTATCAGATATAACTGTGACAGTCCCTGAAAGCTGTGGCCCCATTAAAATGATAATGCTTAGCAAGTGTTTTCCCTTTCTTTTCAGCACCTCCAAAAGATTAGAACTGTTAGAAATAGACCTCCTAAATAGTTACAAAAGAATTTTGTCTGTGAGTCAGAGGCTAACACATTTCCTCACATCATTTTTTTGGTTACTTTAACATAATCATATGTATCAGACTCTCAAAGGCAGATGTAGAGAGAGATTGAGAAACTGACAGATTTCAACTCAAATATTAAGGAAGAATTACTCATATACTTGCATGCACAAATTCATATCTCCTGTCCTTACATGAGTACCAGAAAGAAAGTGAAAAAACTGCACGTTACTTTTCTTCAGGTAGATATTGATAAACCAAGTTAATATCTTGTAAAGACAAGAAATTGATTGGAGTGCAGGGGTATTTCTAATACTGTATTTTTCTAAGACCTTCTACTATATATTGACCAAGGACTCATGCCAGGAAGAAAATGGATTTATAAAGTACAAATACATTAACTATCTTCATCACAAATAAACTGTTATATAAATTTTTCTGTTGAGCAAACTAATTTATTTTTACTAAAAATCACAATGGCATCAGCATAACACTACATAAGCAAAGCTTTCAACATCCCTTTTCCCCCTGAACCCACCCTAGGCCTCTCAACTTCCAACTTCCTCAAATGCATTTCAATTTTAATAGAAGCAACACAAGTTTTAGAATGAGGGGGAAAAAAAACTACAATATTCTTTCATGCAGAGTGAAGATCCAGTTAACGAGCAATAATTAATCATAACAGCATGCTTCAAACTACATTCTTGTCAAGAATTATGCAGACTCTATAAAATTGATAGCCGAGCGAGCTCCAGGAAAAAATAAATAAAACTATTTCTCCATGGAATCCTTGCTCAACTAACACCACTAAAAGATGAAGCGTCTTAGCCTGAAAGGAGAGAAATAGCTGTCATAAACAGGTTCCTTACTGTTCCTGGAGTATAAATAAAATTTCGAACTGCCTGTTTAAGCTTCCTTTCTTTGCTAGTAATATTCAGTTTTGCAGCTTTGTTGATGGATGCCAAACTCTCAGTATCACCTGCGAAGGAGATAAAACTCAAGTTTACAGTGAGTTATGCGACTGTGTCAGGACTAAGAAGATTTGGTGCAACAATTTCAGCAGCAGCCAGAAAAAAAAAATATTTGTGCTTAAAATCAAATAGATGAAAATAAAAAGAAATATACCAACCTAACTGCCATTAAAATTTTTTTTAAGAAAATGAAGCTTATACTGTAGCCCAGCTAGGACAGTCTACAACCAACTCTGTCTGGTCGTGTTTCTTTCTTTAATAAAGTCAGTCCTTCTGTTGTCTGGCCCATATGTCTATGGCTGTGTTCACCCCTCGCTACTGCAATTATGCCTTCTCTTCCTTATTAGAATATGACAGTCATAGAGGAAAGACCTATGTCACAGCATTCCTGTACTTTTAGCACCTGACAGAGTCTCAGGTCCAGAAGAAATATTAAACATATGTTCACTCAGTTGAATTCAACAGTGAAATTATAGCTTTCATTCTCCCGACTCTTCGCTTTTATGTGATCAATGACCAAGACCCAAGGTCAACCTACGGAAATCTTTTTCTATTCTGCTAAAAGAAAAGAAAGCAGCAAAACTCAGATTCTTCTCCTTACTAAGGGGTGGGTTTTTTTAAACAACAAAATATTCTAAAAGCTATTCCCAGATTCTAGGAAAAGCCACTTAAATTTTGAATTATTTTAAATGTTATCTTTCATACATTAAAGGTGATGACAGAATAAAATCTGGGACTGCAAAGAACAATGCCAAGAAAATCCTACATTAATAGACAAAAATATGTGAGATATTAGTGAGGAGGGAGATAGAGAAAGTTCAAGAAATATGAATAATATAATATGTAAAATGGGGAACTTTCCCACCAGAAAATTTTTAAAAGGATAACTTTTATTACCATTTGACATGTATATCCTCTGTGATAACAATTTCTGGATGAATAACTTAATATTACTGGGCCTGGCAGAAGTAATGCCTCCTTCTCTGTGGTTTGTAGGGTAACAATATGGGTATAAAATTTATAGTTTTAATTTGAGCATTTCACCTAAAATGTCATATGGTGTGCTTGAGTATGATAATGTTATGTTACAGAATGACATGCTTATGATCTTTCAACAAAAGATTCTGTACTAAGAAGAGGTGTTATTTATGCCAGATCCTGTATTTTTTTTACCTAGAATTTAGTGGGTGGATCAGTTGTAATTTACTAAGAAAACTCAAATGACAAATGATCAGTGTATAATTAGTGTTGATGATGATGGTCATGGTGACATTAAGAGTAGTCATAATGGTGCTAATAAATAATATTATGAATCTTACAAACATTTACTAGCTCAGTATTCCTACTGTCCTCGGCACTTTCATCAGTATTTTCAGATACCAGTTGACAAGACTCTCCCTATATATATACATGCATACACATACAGACTCATTGGAAAAACAACACAGCTTGATAATAAGACAAGGAATACAATTAAAAAATGAGTTCCCCAAGTAAGATTTTTCCTGTCTACATAATTTGTAAAGCTACTGGAAATTTTCTTAGTGAAATCGGCCTAGAAAGATATGTTACATTCACCAAATCTTACTGATTTTAAAGCCCTGCACGTGTGTCCCTCATTTACTTCTCATAACAACTCTTTTAGAATAGTTGTGATTTCCATTTCACAGATGAAGAAACTGAGGCACGGAGACATGTGGTAAATTATCTAAGGTCACAAAATGAGACAGTTAAAAGATAACCCTCACTGACTTCAAAAATCACAGTGACTGAACATCTCCCATAGATTAGACACTGATGAGGAAAGTGATATCCCTGAGTCTTAGTCTATTTCAGCTGCTATAAGACAAAACCAGAGACTGGGTGGATTATAAATAAGAAAAATATATTGATAGTTCTGGAGTCTAGGAAGTCCTAGATCAAGGAGCTGGCACATATGGCACTTGGTGAGCACCTGCTTCTTAGTTCACAGGTGGCCACCTTCGTTCTGCACCCTCACAGGGTAGGAGGGGTGAGGGGCTCTCTGCAGTCTCCTATATAAGGGCAGTAATCCCACTCATCAGAGCTCCATCCTTAGGACCTCACGTCCCAATGCCCCGCCTCCTGAAACCATCACGCTGGAGATTAGGTTTCAACAGATGAGTTGGCGATGGGGGGTGGGGACACAAACACCAAGTCTCTAGAAACACTGTTATAAATGTAAAGCATAACTCCTACTCCTAAGAAAGGAGCAATACCGTAGGAACAGAGAAGTCTCAGGAAAGGACCTGCTGGTGGGGGAAAAAAAAAGATGTGAAATGAGTAAGAACTAATTGTGAATAAATATAACCAAGATTACACTGGACATTTAAGGCCACGAGCATTAGAAAGCATTTTAAGCAGCAGAGACTGCAAAGCACTATAAAGAATTTTAAATTGGAGAATGACACATGATATTATAATAAAATCTTACTCTGTTAGGTTACTTGCGATCAGCAGAGTTAGCCTAGTCAATAGGCTGTTGCATTTTTTTAAGTGTCAAGAGGAACAGGAAGAAGAAGTAAATTTGGGAAGAGCTTTGTTTTTAATTGACACGTAGAAGGTAAACAAGAGATAGGAGTCATTAATAGCTGTGGAGTTCTGAGCCCAGGACTCCGTGCTGCCACGCACAGAAATGGGAAAGTTGAGAGGAAAAGTTGTTTTTTGAGAAAAGGGTGAGAAATTTACATTCACACATAACATTTAATCTGCTAGCACGCTATCCAGGTAGAGATATATATAGCAGACACCTGAGAGACAGGGACTATAGGAAGAATAAATATTCAAAGAAACAAAGGAAGATGAAAACTAGGAGGATGAAAAATGGACAGACAAAGAGATGATCTTAGAGCCAGGCTGAGGGGTCAGGACCAGGTACCAGACCCCAGGCGGTGACAGGGCAGTTTCCAAGCTGGAGATGAGGATACCAAGCTGCAAATGGTATGAACAAGCACTATTTATTTTTCCCTAAGAGTGCTCTTCATCAAACTGCTGGGCAGCAGGAGAAAATGAAATGCCACCCTATTACCATCTGACTTCACCTCTCTTACCTTCCAGACGTGTCCTGAGAAGGTATACCCCACTAAGCTTGCAACACCGTTAAATAAGCCAGAGTGAACTAAATTAATGTTCCTAAGCTTTACGCCAAAGGTCCATTAATCTGTTTCACAGTAAAGATTAAATGCATTAAATGCATGAAAAGACTATAATTAAAGCTGAAATTATAATAAATACTCAGAGAAACACTATCTCCAAACGAACAAACAGCAGGTGGTTCGTGATCACAAGGAAAAAGAGGCAACGCAGAGCCCCATTAAACAGAAAGCGGAAATGCTAAATACTCAACCAGGCCCTGCCCCCAAGGGGGTGATGGCTACAGAACCTTCGGGAAGACACCCAAATGAAGGATCAGCAAGGAAGAAATGTCCAAGTATAACGTCTCACAAAACACTCCCTAACTAGCACCTTTAATAAATAGGTAATCTATTAAATGTCGCAATACTCCTACAGTTCTTGCTTTTGTTTTTTTTTTGTTTTTTTTTGCTTTTTGTATTTTTTTTAATATAAGTCCGTAGTCATCCGTGCCTCACGGGAGTGATCAAAACTGGATTAGCAGACTTCTACAGTATGTTGACGATCGCTTACAATAAAATCAGAATGAGAAAGGGAAATTGTCTGAGAGGACCATTGAGCCAGGTAATAGATTCAGTCTAATATATCCACACAGCAGGAACCGAATTAAAATGTAGATGGAATTCTAATATAGTCCAACTGGAAAGACTCGCTCCAGTTTCTTACGGAGGCTTGTTTGTTGTCTGCACACAGCTAATCCTGAAGACGCAAAATTGGTTATATTAATTATTTTAGACACCACTCTATGTATAAACATGTAAGTGAAAACAGCATCAAGGTCATAATGTTTGAGATAACAAGAGCAAAACATCCGTAAATTACAACCATTCTCCTCTCTGACTCAAGGCACAAAATAATATTTGCACTATTCAGAATAATGCAGATGATTTTGGTGGATCACAAATCATGGACTTAAATTCAATATGCCTTCTAATGGCATCTAAATTTTTCCTGAGAACAAAGCAGCATGAAATCTATTACTTTCCATCTACCTTCTCCCATCCAATTCTTTTCCCCATTTCCTTTCCCAGCTGAGCTGTGATATCCCCATCAGTCTCACCTCTTTGTAAGGAAAAGAAGCTTTCACCAGAGATGGGCCCTTTTTTGTAACTACCAAGGGACTGGTTTGATGGGGATGGAGGGATCAGGCCTTAGAGATAGCTGTCTGAAGACACTCACTGTACTGTTTAGTTAGAGAGAGAGAGGAACAGAGAGAAGAAATGAAAGAAAAAAAGAAGGCATATTCATGGATAATACACCAAGAGAAAACACTTAGAATGACAATCATACCATCTGGCATCAGCAACTCAATAAAACAGGTGAAAAATTAATATAAAGGCAGACTTCAAACCCTAAGATAGTTCTTTTCTGGTAACATGAACCTGAATTCTTATATAAATTAAAATGTCCGGTAAAGCCCTGAATGTGGTAAACTAGAAGAGGGTAAAACTGTTATTTAAATTTCTGAATCAGAAAAAAAAAGTATGATAACCTCTGAAATTTGAGTGAACTTTTTCACATGGAGAATTTGCTGTTTGAAATAACTTTGTAAAACCGATAATGATTCTAACCATGAAAAAAATTGAAATATTGAATGGTAGCGATATCATTGGCTAACTTTTCTAATTAAAATGTAATTAAATCAGAAATAAGGAGAATCTGGCTAGGCGGATCCTAACATTTTTGAAACACAGCTGTACTGGTTTCCGGGACTGCAGCGACAAAGTGCCACAAAGCAGGTGACTCACACAACAGAAACCTGTCGTCTCGCTCGCAGTCTGGAGACCGTGATCTGACGCAGTGGGTTCCTTCCGTGGACCATGAGGGAGGGCTGTTCCGTGCATCTCCTCCAGCTTCTGCTAGGCTCAGGCCTTTCTTGGCGTGCAGCTACTGTTCTCCCATGCACAGGCCGGTCTCTTCATCCAAATGTCCCTTCATTACGAAGACCTCAGTGCTATATACCTCATTCTCTTTCTTCCTGTCTTCACTCTTCCTTACGTTCTTGAAGTCTACCTGTGTCACTTTGGGTGCATCCAGCTGATTATTTCTAGTGACGCACACGATTCCGCAGTGCACTGTCTGCACACTTTCCTGACTTTTCCCTTAATTAGACGCCCAGATTGTCTCAACTCCCAGCTATTACAACAAACACTACAGTGAACACGCCTGTTCGTGTCCCTAAATGGTCTCTAGAAAATTTTCCAATGTGAATAACCAGTAGAAGGATCAAAAAGAAACACATTTTTTAACCAAGTGCCATCAAATTGCTTTCCAGAAGAGCGGCACCAGTGGAGACTGCCAATTATCAGAGTCTTAATTCGCATTCAAAATATATGACCTCATTAAAATAACAAAAACGCTAAATATATTTAGTAAGTGTCACCAAATATACAATGTAATGCAAACCTGCTTTGAAGGTTGGTAATAGAAACAAATCAAGCCATTGCCCTAGGCTACCTCAGGCATTGCCCCGGGGATGCAGCCAAAAATTAAGTGCATTCACCTAACTTTAGAAGTCAGAGCGTGAATGGAGCACTCCTGTTGTCCCTTCCTGAGCCAGCGGACACTGCTGCCCGCCTCTCTGACCCTTTCCACAAACTGTACTTCCCCAAGACTATACAGTGCCCACTGCTTCCCAGGCTGCCCTTCCTCGAGCAAAAAACAAAACCTCTAAACATGCCTTGCTGACAAGCAATAACAGTCTTACACATTATCAATAGTAACATAATTTTATAAATCAATACTTAGCAACATTCAGACCAAAACCAAAATAATTTTAATGAACAGTGGGTTCCACAGTAGCTCCGCGAAATCTCAGATGAGAGGTATTTGCCGAATTCTACCAACCCAAAAACCTTTCCCGCTGCTCGGAAGGCTATGCATCCATTTATTTATCCCACGCTGTTGTGAAAGAACCAATGTGAAGTCAAGGGTTCTATTTAGTAATTCATAAATGCGTAGCCTCCAGACTCGGTTTTTTCCCCAGATACCAACATAAACTACAAGCATCCCTGAATAGGATAAGAATGAAGCAGTGACATCAAAAACAGAAAGTCTTTCATAAATGAAGATATTCTCATCTGGAAAAAGATGCTAACAAGATGAAGGCTTCCATTAAGCCACCGAAAAATTTCTCATGGATCCTGTCCCTCTGCATATCATTCTGTTAGTCAAACCTCAGATTTTTGTATTCACGTTAGATTCTACTATAGTGAGACTCAAAACATAACAATCTAATAAGGCGCAGGTGGCAAACACAAGGCCTGAGGGCTGAATCTGGCCCTCATCTTGTTTTATCCAGCCCAGCACCTTGTTTCTACCCAGCAGCAGCACTGAGCTCCTTGACCCTAGTTAAGGAGTAGTTACTTTATACAGTCCTAAAATTACATTCAGCCCTTTGAAGGCAACCACCAGGCTGATGTGGCCCCCAGTGAAAATGAGTTTGACACCCCTGACTTAAGGAAATAAGAAATCTCATTTGATTACCCATTGGGTAGTAGAAAACCCTACTTCAAGATGTCCTAATTATTATTATTCACCAAATGCTTTTTCCCGATGGCTCATCTTTACCGATGTAGGGAGCATGTTTGGCCATCACCCCAAGCACTTGCAACACGACTTTTGGCAACCGTACCTGAAGCAGTAGTCCGAGGAAGCATCTCGGAGTTTGGCTCCAAGGCCCTTTCCTTGCCTGGCCACGACAGCCCTTCTGACAATGTGACAACTGACTTTATACAATTTCCCACAATATACTTACAGAAACACCATCAGACAATTTCTACCCTAAAATGTTTTACTGCCAATCATATATTGGGAAAAATATATACACCATAAATAAAGGAAGAAGAAGAAGAATAGCTAGCATATACCCCGAGTGCCTATTACGTGCCAGCCACCAAGCTAGTTTCCTTATTACCTCGATCAATTCTCATTAATTGCAGCCCAGTAGAAGGTACCATTATTATCCCATTCTGCAAGCAAGGAAAATGAGTTCCAGCCAGCAAATCTTGAGATGAGATTCAAGGTCATAGTATTTTGACCCCAGACCCTCTGACCCTAGGACCTTTGTTCTTAAGCTTTTAAGTGTGTTGTCCATCAATCAGAACAGCAAAGGTCTCCCCACAACAAAGACCAGTGTCCGTTCTATTGCAAGTATCTTCCATTTGTTTCTAGTTACAGGAAAAAAAAACGAGTATGTTCCCTAAGTTAATATTCAAGTCAAGTTTGTACCCTGAGGAGAGGTAGTCAAACAAATAGTACAAGAGAACAATATCCTTTAAGGTGCAAAAGTTCAATTATCTTTGTTTATATAAAAGTTAGCCCACAGGCAGAATTACCCTGGAACAAAATAAGTGCAGCATAGCTATCCAATGATTACCCTTTATTTACTATTATAACTCTGGATCTTGAGATGCCATTTCAAGCCCTTTGCCTTCTGCATAAAAAGTGTAACATATATATTCCATTTATTGCTAGTTATATTTTATGCTAAAAGCATAGAGATATGCATGGATAATTTCCTCTCATGAACAGCTACATTGAGGAATGGCTATAAAATTTAAGTCCTCTATTTGTCTGAGAAGAGAGGTATCTTATTTCCCATTATATCTCACTACTTTAGCAATTAAATATTATGGGCAATGGTGTAATATTTTCATCTTAATCTGCTCTTCCTCCAAGGCTATAGGAAAAAAAGCTTAACTATTAAGAACATTTCAACATTTTAATAAACTATTTCTTAAGTTACAATAAATTATTCTATCATTTAAAATTTTTAAAGTTGACAATAATGGCAGTTACATGAACTGCAAGTATTTATTATTAGATTAAGAGACAATGTAATAAAAGATATTGAAATGATTAATAACTATTGAGACTGTTTGATAAACAGAACTTAGTTCATTTGTGATTCATATAAAAAATAGCAAATGTATTAATGATGTTGTGAAAATGACCATCGAGATTTCAAACCTGAGTCCCAGGAGCCTTAAATCATCCCAAAACCTTCCTTGCTACCTGGGTTATTGACCGATAAAGAATTTAATTTTCAATTTTATTCAACCATGTTTTATCTTTTATAATTAAAATGAGCTTAAAATACATTTCTCACATACAACCTCATGATTTAGACCATAATTACTCTCATGCAACTTTTTTCAACATTGTCTCATTACATGCCTCTCCTATCAAGGCTCCGAGTTTGTTCACAAATTTCATGCAAGTTGATTTTATTTATGTACACGCTATATCTCCATAATACCCTTCGCTTTTAAATTACACTAAAAATTTATGTGTTTCATTGTGGACAATCATGAGTTATTCCATTAAATTTCATTGTATTTGCACATTGTTTTTAGATATGCTCTTACAGAAACATCATCTCTACCACCTCACAGAACCCAGTCATAGGAAGGAGCTGGAAGTCCCCTGTCTCTTCCAGACCATTGTGCCTCTAACCCTGAGCCAAAGGCTAGTCGCCTCCAATAATGCCTGGCATAGACTGTGGGGAGGTTCCACAGATATATGCTCATCTCCAAACTCATCAAGTTGTACATATCAACTATCGGAAGCATTGTATATCAATCACAGCCCAGTTAAGTGGTTTAAAACAAACAAAAAAAATCAGCTGCCATCAGATAATCTGTGAGTGTCCCTGGCAAACCCATCAAGGTCCCTCTTTCATTGACAGGTGTAGCAACAGGTGGCAGTTTGTGTTGCTCCAACTCTACCAGCAGACGCAGACATTCCAATGTCCCTGTAGAAACCCATCCTACAGCCTCAGAACCGTGAACTCCCCTCCACTAAAGCCAGGCTCTCACCCACAGACACACCTTTGGAATATTTCACCACATCTGCCCCCTCTTGGCCTCAATTCCTTCCCTGCTATGCCCAGGACTCACTGATTCTAATACAGGGGTGGGCCGAAGTAGGTTTACAGTTGTGTGTATGAGAAAGACAGAGTTTACTCTTATATTACTCTCTGTTATATCATATTAGTTTCCCAATGAACAACTGTGAACCTAATTTGCCCAAACTCTGTATATCCAGAATCTGCCCACATCTCACCACTGGCACTGCCACAGCCCAGACCTAAGTCACCATGATGCCTCTTCCGGATATAATCAGCTCCTAACTGGGCTTCCTAGGTCCACCCTAGGCCCTCTCTTGGGATGGCTGTGTATACCCCTCAACAACCAGATAGAGTCTTTTTTTTTTTATTGTTGTTCTATTACAGTTGTTCCAACTGTATGTTTCCCCCATTGCTCTCCACTGAATCCTTTTTTTTTTTTTTAAATCAAACCACACCTATGGCAAAATCTTGTTCCTTAGGAAACCGTAAGAAGCCCCACGGGACCTGCCCCTGCTGCCTTTAGGATGGTCTTTCCAGTCCCTCCCCCAAAGCACCCACTGTGCTCCGTCCACCATACCTGCCTTGCTGCTACCATGCGTCTTACACCTGAAGCGCACTCCGACCTTACAGCTACACCCTCTTCCTAGAACACGTTCCACCTAGACATCCACAAAGCCAATGTTTCGCTTTCTTCAGCTCTTTATTTACTCCAATGCTAACCTTTTCCTATCTGACTTAAAATTGCAGCCCTTCACTAAGTCCAATCCCCTCCCCCACTCTATGCTACATTTTCCCAAAGCGTTTCATGTCCTAAATTATATCTGCATGTGTTTGTTTATTATCTACCTTTTCTGGCAGAAATACAAGCTTTGAGGATAGCGACTGTGATCGCATCCACTGAAGCATACCACGCACTTCAAACAACGCTGGCACTTAAAGGTTGCCGTGTGAATGGCTGCTGGCTGGATGAACGAGTCCTCTCACCATGCTCACCCATGAATGTGCACAACTCGGAGGGAAACTTTTCCCTAGACAAAAACCAATAAGGTCTGAAATGCTAAAAGAGCCATTCCATCATGCACACTAGTTTTACTGTTAATTAATTGTCTCCAGTGGTGGCCTTCTAAATAAATATTAGTTCATTTCCTTTCCCATTTTTGACAAAAGCTAGTTTAAAACTTCACCACCAGCCCTGGCCAATGTGGCTAAGTTGGCTGGAGCATCACCCCATAAACTGAAAGGTCACGAGTTTGATTTCTGGTCAGTACACGTCTAGGCTGCGGCTTCGGTACCCGGAGGGGGCGCATATGATAGGTGCATCGATATTGCCCACCCCCACCCTTCCCCTTTCTCTAAAAATTAATAAGTATGTCCTCAGGTGAGGATAAAAAAAAAAAAACTCCACCACCACACAACACCCTTCCTATTCTCTAGCCATCCCCTATAGCTGCAGGGTTCACTGTCTGTAAGCACATTGCCACTGAGGGCGATCACCCCCCAGAAACTGGGGTCCTAACAATAAGGCAGACACAGGACAAAACGTTTTCATGTGACATGGGCCACACAACCACCATGCTGAGGCATAACTCAACATCTTGTGAGAAACCACGACTTAGGACATACCTAATACGTAAAAGATGAAAACAAATATATTATTTAGTTTAGAATGTTTTAGAATAATTGTTAAATATTTTCAGCATCCTTATCTGTCCTGTAAAAAATAATTAATATGATCATTAAATCATAGTACTAACCATTTCATATAAAATTTTGTAGGGCCTTAAAATTCATAAAACTGTAAGCTCTTAAAATACTGCCAAAGCTGGTTTTTCTTCCCTAATGAGTCTCACTGAATACTTAATAAGGGATAAATCACCCCTCCTAAAACTAAATACAGGGTGGGGCAAAAGCAGTGTTACAGTTGTCAATATGTGAAA